>OZ004320.1:10494966-10636966 GCA_963924455.1 Pelagia noctiluca | reverse complement strand
CGCCTCAACGGAGACAAGGTTTGGAGAAAGAAAGTTAAAGTCATAGAGAAATCCACAGAACCCTGATCATATCGCGTCCTGAATGAGAAAGGCAATATAGTTCGACGCAATCGACCCATCTTATTCCATGTCATGACAGATTCAACATACAACATGACTACGATCCAATCGAACCTAGTCATCTGCCAGATGCCATACATCCACATGCCCCCAACATAAAACATCAGCCACAACTTTTAGAGCAGCGTCCAGAGACAGTTCCTCAACTGCCAGCACAGCCTGCACCGCCAATCCTGCCCCCCGAAACATCCAACCAACTCACCTCCTCAACTACTTCAGTTCCACATCCGAATAAACATTCAAAGCCATTGCAAGTTACACGTCGTAGAAGAGTAATTCGAAAACCACTGCGTTATCGTTGAAGTTATTAACCTTTTTGAATTTGAAGAACTTAAATTCAAAGAATAACTAAAGAAGAAAGACAATTTATAATTTTTTGAATTAGTTGTTGTTAAAGGACACGTATCTCATAAGG
Source organism: Pelagia noctiluca (assembly GCA_963924455.1). Lineage (NCBI taxonomy): Eukaryota > Metazoa > Cnidaria > Scyphozoa > Semaeostomeae > Pelagiidae > Pelagia > Pelagia noctiluca. Next base: position 10,636,431 of record OZ004320.1, on the reverse strand, counting down.
GAGATGTTGCATAACTGTTCAACCTTGTTTTGAGTTTAGAGCCTCATTGATGGTTTAGCTCGCCATCTTGAATTTTTAGTTACATTTTATCATGCCTCGTGCTACAACGAAGTCACCCTACACGAACGTCCTGATTTCTGCTTCCTATTCTTCTTCTAACATATGGATAGATACAACATTATGAAGTGAAAAATTGATCCCACTAAGGATGGAACTGAGGACCTTGTGTAAAGTTTCTTAAATATTCTAAAATAAAAATCAAATAAAAATTTTCTAATTCGCTGAATTCTATTGTATTGTTATGCTTTATTGATTTCTTTGGTTTCTTTTATGTTATAGTTTTGCCTTTGTTTTGGTTTCTTTGTTTTTCACACGTTTTCTTTATCAGTTCACTCTTTGATTTTTGTATTTGCTTCATTAACTTTCAATGCTCCTATCATACCTTCGTCTTGCAAGCTTTTATTTATCATTCTGTCAAAAAACTCGTCTAGTCAAGCTCTCAAGTCACTCAATTCTTCGTCAACTCAACTCAATTATGTATATTTGCAAGCTGGTAAGCAATATTTATTCATTTATTTACTTATTTACTTTCCGTTCGTTTTCCTTTTTCAATCTGTTTTTCTCAATTTTTCTCCCGTTTTCTTCATTTATTTCTGGTATTTTCTCGCGTTTGTTTACATTATTTAGGCCTATTTTTTTGCTCGTTATTCAATTTCTGTAATCTATTTTGTAATTTTTAAGAAAGTATCTAAGTAAAAACTCAGTAAAAATAATGTAACATTCAATATATGTATGATAGCAATTTAATTTATAATTTATTAATTTATTTCCTTAATTTGTATTACATTTAGTTTGAACACAATCACAACATCCAAGTTACAAAAGCAAGCAAATGAGTTATTTCTTAATTTTCCTCTGCCGTGCGACGGAAAACTCTACATTCAAACAGCATCCTACATGAGGAGGAGTGAGAGGAATATTCCAAGAATAGACTATAAAGAGTTTCATACTCGTGGGGTCAAATCTTTCAAGCAAAATCAACCGACCTGCGAGGTTTCAATCAAAATGAACTCCGTTCAACAACTTAAAATTGAAGAAGCTGTATTAAGAGAAGACATAGGTGACTTGATTGACGAGAATGAAGTTACCAATCTGAATTTAAATGAACTTGACATCAATATTGAGAAAATAGAGCAACTACGCACTGTATTCAGAAGCAAGCATCATGAATTAAAGCATTATCTTGGCGATGACTATCAAATATCGCACGAGAAGCTGTATGATGAAACATTGGTGAAAATCAAGTCTTATATCAAAGATTCAAAGGATTGTAAAGCCAAAGACAAACTCGTGGAAACTGAGGCGTTACGAATAGCTGAAGCTCAAAGAGACAACTCAACCTTGTTCAAAATTGAGGAAACTTTAAGAAACATCAATCTGTTAGAGTCGGAATTTATGAAAGATGTAAAGGAAGAAGATGATGAAATACTGGTAACATTGAATAAAGAATTACCAAATAACATCAAAAAGTTTGAAAGGATTGCTGAAAAGTATGAGGAAATGTTAGTGGTTGTTTCAAGTTGTCCTGACGTAAGCAGGGGAATCGCTGATGTTGGAAAAAGATATTCAAGGCTGACTCTTTGTAAAGACAGGTTTTCCCATACTTTGAAGAACGAAATCTCAATCAGAGAATTAAACAAGCATGAATTATTCAAAGAGGCACGTCTGAACATCAAGCTTTCTAAGTTTTCTGGATACGACTCTTACACAGATATTTACAGTTTTCAATCAGAATTTGAGAAATTATATTCAAGAACAACACCAAAACGATTTGCAGCTGATCTCCTGAAAAACAACTTTCTATCTGAACCTGCTCTTTCACTGGTGAGGGGTGTGGATGATATTCGAGAGATTTGGAGAAGATTGAAAACAGCTTATGGTGACACTCAGATGCTACTCAACAAAAAACTCAATCAAATAAGCAAGTGTGAATCATTATCAAAGACAAGAGATCCTGAGAAGCTTATATGTGAATTAAGCAAGCTGATAAATATAATGAAAGATCTTTTAGGGTTAGCAAAACAACACAAGATTGAAAGATATCTCTTTTATGGTGATGCATTGAATAGGATATACAAATTGATGGGCGACCACAGAGTGACAAGATGGTTTGACAATGCCTATGATGAAACATTTGAGAAGAAAGAAGAGTGGGCAAATTTGATATTATTTTTGGAAAAAGAGGTTAGGGTTCAGCAACAAAAGATTTTGGTGCAAAGTGGTAAGGTGGAAAATAAAGAAAAGAATGTTATTGATAAGCCAGCCAGATATAAAAACTATCATTCTTCTAATTCCGCTGCAAATGAGGAAAATCTGTTATGCCATATATGTGGAGAGGCTTCTGCAAATTCTGAACATGTAGCAACTGCTGGACCAGGAGGCTCTAAAGTTATTCAATATTTCTCATGCAAAGTCTTTGTCGAGAAAACTCCTGCTGAAAGATTGGCTATTCTTCGCAACAAGGGTTATTGCATCCAGTGTTTACTGCCAGGAGCTAGTGGATCTCAAGGAAAGCATAAAGACGGCAAGTGTCAGCATGATTTTGTTTGTAAGCATACAGCACATCAAAGATATCCTAGCAAGAAGCATGTTCTAGTTTGTGATGAGCATAAGCATTTGGATGAAAACAAAGAGCTCCTGGAAAACTATAAAGCTAGGTGCATTTCCAAGAACGAAAACCTTCCTACTTTCTCTAAAGAAATAAAGCTGTCATTTCATATCAATGGTCAAGTGAGCGACGTCAGTGGCAGAAACAAATCAGAATCTGTGAATGCAGATATCATTAGCGACAATGGCATCTACCTTCTACAAGTAATTGAAGTGAATAAGCAAAGATTCAACATTTTCTATGATAATGGTTGCAGTGACTTTATAGTTAGATCATCTGCTGTCAAAAAGATGGGATCTCATGCAGTTCAAGAATATGCTGGAACAGTGAAGCTTGGTGGTGTTGGTGAAACTGAGACTGAATCTTCACATGGTATTTGGTGCGTCAAATTGCCACTTTTCAATGGAAAGTCAGCAACACTTTCAGGCATTTGTCTGAATAAAATCACATCCACATTTCCTGTATATCCACTTCAAAGTGTAGAAAGAGATATTCAAAATGCATCCTGTGCAGATGGCAATACTCAAGTGCTCCCAAAGCTTTCAAAATCGGTTGGTGGTGACATGGATATGATGATTGGTGTCAAGTACTTGCGATACCACCCAAAGATGATATTTCAACTACCTTCAGGACTTGCTATATATGAATCCGTATTCATCAATGCCGATGGTGGCAGAGGAGTTGTCGGTGGGCCCCATCAAATCTTTACTGATATTCATCGACATTTTTTCAATTCAACTGAGGAATCAAGTTTCTTCACAAATCAATACAAGTTATTTAGAGTGGGATATCAAGTTAATCCTGATATATCATTATTGGGCTTCAAAGACAGTTTCACAACGTCAATCAACAAAGAGATTTGTGACATGGAAAGCAGAGTCGAAGATGAACCAGCTACAGCAGAGGGCTACTCATCCAGACGTAATAGATTGTTTGATGAAGTTGAAGCAACAGGAAGTGAGATAAGTTATCGTTGCATCAATTGCAGGCAATGCAAAACCTGTAAAAATCATGAAGAGATAGAGGCTGTTAGCATCAAAGAAGAAGTTGAACAAAGTCTTATAAATTCATCAGTGCATGTTGATGTAGAGAGTCATGAGACAACAGCAACTCTTCCATTAATCCACGACCCTGCAGTAAAGTTGGCACACAACAAGAGTAACGCAATGAAAGTATATCAGCAGCAGGTAAAGAAGTTGAATCAGCCAAAAAATGAAAAAGACAAAGCAGACATCATAGAATCAGAAGGGAAGCTTCAAAATCTTGGCTTCGTTGATTTCGTCCGCAATTTGCCATCAGATGTCCAAGAAAAGTTAAAGAATCATCACATTCAAAACTTCATCCCTTGGAGAGCTGTTTGGAAAACAAATTCAATTAGTACTCCTTGTCGAATTGTCTTTGACGCGTCTCAAGCCACTGCATCTGGGTACAGTTTGAATGATCTGTTGGCTAAAGGAAGAAATAATCTAAACAAACTGCAAGAAATGTTGATCAGATGGTCAGTTCATAAAGTTGCACTTCATACAGATATCCGAAAGATGTATAATACGATCAAGCTTGATGAGAAAGATTGGTGTTTGCAGAGATACATATGGCAGGAAGATCTTGATCCAACAAAGATACCCGAGGAAAAAGTCGTAAAAACTCTGATTTATGGCGTTAGATCAAGTGGGAATCAAGCTGAGTATGGCCTACGTGAAGTCGCAAGGTTATCAAGTGATGAATTTCCTGAAGTTAATGAAATTGTTCAAAGGGACATCTACGTCGACGATTGTGTTAGCGGTGAGCGAAGTAAAGAGATGGCACATGTCAGAGCAGATCAATTGGAGCTAGTGCTGAACCGCGGAGGATTCCAGTTAAAAGGTGTAGCTTTTTCTGGCGATAATCCACCGGATACATTGAGTGACGATGGTGTGACGATTCATGTTGGTGGTCTAAAATGGTTCCCTAAGGATGATCTACTTTCCTTAAATGTTGGTGAACTGAGTTTTGCTAAAAAGATTAGAGGCAAAAAGCCTTCAGATGCATCTAAAGTCGTTCCTGCAAAGTTGACAAGACGTCAGTGTGCTTCGAAAGTTGCGGAAGTGTTTGATCTCACTGGAAAAATCACACCTATCACAGCTGCAATGAAATTGGACCTTCATGAATTGGTGATACGTAATTTGGATTGGGATGACACAATTCCTGACGAACTTAGACCGCTCTGGGATTCAAATTTTCAAAAGATTCAAGAACTCAACAGTCTTCGATTTCAACGCACTATCGTTCCGGAAGATGCCATCAGTCTGGATATCGAAACAATAGATGCTGGAGATGCAAGTCAGTCGTTAGCATGTGTTGCAGTGTACGCAAGGATGAAGCGTCGCAATGGGAGTTATTCATGTCAGTTGATTTTGTCAAGGTCAAAAGTGATTCCGAAGAATATGTCACAGCCACGAGCAGAGTTTTTTGCTGCCCTGTTGAATGCTCATTCTGGGGAGGTGGTACGAAGATCTTTCTATAAGTGGCACAAATCATCAATCAAGCTATGTGACAGTCAGATAGTTCTACATTGGATCAGTAACGATGAGAAACCTCTGAAGCAGTGGGTTCGCAACAGAGTAATCGAAATTCAACGCTACACATCTCCAAGTCAGTGGTTTTACGTGCAGTCTAAAGATATGATTGCTGACCTTGGTACACGGAAAGGTGCTTCATTGGACGATGTGAAACAATCATCAGCTTGGATCAATGGATTTGAGTGGATGAAGCAAGAGGTATCAGAATTTCCGATGACATCAGTTCAAGATATCAATCTCAGTAATTCAGAATTTCGTGAAATTCAAAAAGAAGTTATCTATAACAATCCTGAGGCTCACCCCACTGTAAATAGCACGGTGAACAGTACATCAGATGAAATCATGAAAAGATATACTTTTTTAGAATACTTGATCGACCCTAATCGTCATAGTTTCAATATGGTTGTCAGAATTATGGCTTACGTCATAAAGTTTTGCAAAGCATTGCTGCATTCTGTAAGAAACAAGTCTACCTCCAATCACAAAGATACAGCTCAATTGTCACAAGCAGATATTGTTGAGGGTGAATTGTACTTCTTTCGAAAATGTTCAGCAGAGATAAAGCATTTCTTACCACCAAAGAAGTATGAACATATCAGTCGTGACCGTGATGGTATCCTTGTGTATACTGGCAGAATCCTTCCAACTCAAGATTTCACTGTCGTGGGGAACTTCACAGACACGATGAAAGATTTATCAGCAACTACATTCTGTGTTCCTATGGTGGACAAGCACTCACCAGTTGCTTATAGCATAGTTTCAGATGTCCATTGGAACGATAAGGTTGTAAAACATTGTGGAATTGAGACGATTTCAAGATATGTTTTGAAAAAGGCATACATCATTGAAGCAAGATCAGTCATAAAGTCTGTAAAGAAATCCTGTGAAAGGTGTCGATATTTATCAAAGAAAACACTCGACGTTGCTATGGGTCCAGTCTCAAGTCACAGCCTTACTATTGCTCCTGCTTTCTACATATCACAGGTGGATCTATCAGGACCATACAAGGCATATTCACCCCATCAAAAGCGTACAACAATCAAGATCTGGTTAGTTGTGTTTTGCTGTTGCGCTACATCTACAACAAAAATCATGGTGATGGAGGATTACAGTACTACAGCTTTCATTCAAGCATTTGTCCGGTTTTCATGTACCGTTGGTTTTCCAAGAGTTCTTCTTTGTGATGCTGGGAGTCAGTTGGTAAAAGGTTGTGAACAGATGAAGATAAACTTCAATGATATTCAGCACAAACTCCACCATGATGTTTCAGTGGATTTTGAGATCTGTCCTGTAGGAGGACACAACATGCATGGAAAGGTAGAGAGAAAGATCAAAGAAATAAATGCCTCTCTAGAGAAAATGGTGGAAAATGAAAGGTTATCGATATTGCAATGGGAAACTGTAGGAGCTGAAATATCGAACTGTATCAACGATCTTCCACTTGCATTGGGAAATATCACAGCTGACTTTGATAATTTAGATCTCATTACACCAAATAGGTTATGCTTAGGCAGAAATAACAATCGAAGCCCGACTGGAAACATTGTCGTGGTGGAGAATCCTGATAAAATTCTGAAAGAAAATACGAGAATCTTCAACGCTTGGTTCGAAAACTGGTTACTTTCTCATGTTCCTAAATTATTGAACCAAGATAAGTGGTTTGAAAGTGACCAACAATTAGAGAAAGGCTCTATTGTATTGTTCCTCAAGAAAGAGTCGAGCATTTCAAATACGTATCAGTATGGCATGGTTGACAGTATTGAACATAGCAAAGATGGTTTAATCCGTAAGGTGAAAGTGAAATATCGAAATCATAACGAAAACGTTGACAGATATACATATCGATCGGCACGAAGTCTAGTATTGATTCATCATGTAGACGAAATAAACCTAGTGAAAGAACTTGGCGAAATAGCGAACATTGCTGATGCTAAACTACGAATGGAACTGATGTAAACTGATTAATAGCTGAGTTGAACTATCGTTTATGTAATTTGAACTTTAAAATTTCATTTGCTTTTTGCTGGGGAGTGTAAAGTTTCTTAAATATTCTAAAATAAAAATCAAATAAAAATTTTCTAATTCGCTGAATTCTATTGTATTGTTATGCTTTATTGATTTCTTTGGTTTCTTTTATGTTATAGTTTTGCCTTTGTTTTGGTTTCTTTGTTTTTCACACGTTTTCTTTATCAGTTCACTCTTTGATTTTTGTATTTGCTTCATTAACTTTCAATGCTCCTATCATACCTTCGTCTTGCAAGCTTTTATTTATCATTCTGTCAAAAAACTCGTCTAGTCAAGCTCTCAAGTCACTCAATTCTTCGTCAACTCAACTCAATTATGTATATTTGCAAGCTGGTAAGCAATATTTATTCATTTATTTACTTATTTACTTTCCGTTCGCTTTCCTTTTTCAATCTGTTTTTCTCAATTTTTCTCCCGTTTTCTTCATTTATTTCTGGTATTTTCTCGCGTTTGTTTACATTATTTAGGCCTATTTTTTTGCTCGTTATTCAATTTCTGTAATCTATTTTGTAATTTTTAAGAAAGTATCTAAGTAAAAACTCAGTAAAAATAATGTAACATTCAATATATGTATGATAGCAATTTAATTTATAATTTATTAATTTATTTCCTTAATTTGTATTACATTTAGTTTGAACACAATCACAACATCCAAGTTACAAAAGCAAGCAAATGAGTTATTTCTTAATTTTCCTCTGCCGTGCGACGGAAAACTCTACACCTTGCGCGTGTGAGGCGCACGTGATAAATACTACACTATGAGATCTTATTGCAACTTTTGGAGAACAGTCATTGCATCATATTCTTAAAGTAAAATAATTTTTGAAATTTCATTAAAAAACGATGTCTTTAGGATGGAGTTAAGGGTTTCATTAGTAAGAGCCATAGTTCGTATACACTACATTTGGATATCTTGAAAAAGTATCATATACAATGTAAGTATCAAAAAGTCAAGGAGATTTAGTTCAGAATATGTTATAAAAAATTGATCACACTCAGGATTGAACTGAGGACCTTGCGCCTAATAGGCGCACGTGATAACCACTACACTATGAGATCTTGCTGCTTTTATTCAAAAAAAATCTTGGCATTATATTTTACAGTTGAATAATGTATAAAGGTGTAGTGAAAAAACGATATTCGAAAAGGGGCAGTCTAGGATATCCTGAGTAAAGGCCATAGGTTGTATTAACTACACTGGGATATCTTGAAAAAGTATCATATACAATGACAGTATCAAACGGTCAAGGAAATTCAGTTAAGATTATGAAATCAAAAATTGACCTCACTCAGGATTGAACTGAGGACCTTGCGCGTGTGAGGCGCACGTGATAACCACTACACTATGAGATCTGATTACAATATTTGGAGAACAGTCATCGCATCTAAAAAATTATGTCATTAGGATGGAGTTTGGGGTTTCATTAGTAGAAGCCATAGTTCGTATACCCTACACTGGGATATCTTGAAAGAGTATCATATACAATGTAAGTATCAAAAAGTCAAGGAAATATAGTTCAGAATATGTTATAAAAAATTGATCTCACTCAGGATTGAACTGAGGACCTTGAGTGTATTAGGCGCACGTCATAACCACTACACTATGAGATCTTGCTGCAATTTTTCAAAAACAATCTTGGCATTATATTTTCAAAGTCAAATAATGTATGAAGTTGAAGTGAAAAAAAAATCTGAGAAGGGGGCAGTTTAAGATTTCCTTAGTAAAAGCGATATGTTTTAATAACTACATTGTGTTCTCTTGAAAATGTATCATTTGCAATGACAGGATCAAACGGTCAAGGAAATTTAATAAACATTATGAAATGAAAAGTTGATCTCATTCAGGATTGAACTGAGGACCTTCCGCGTGTAAGGCGCACGTGATAACCACTACACTATGAGATCTTGTTGCATATTTTGGAAAACAGTCGTCGCATCATATTCTTGAAGTAAAATAATTTTTGAAATTTCATTAAAAAAAATGTCATTAGGATGGAGTTTAGAGTTTCATTAGTAGAAGGCATAGTTCGTATACCCTACACTGGGATATCTTGAAAAGTGTCATATACAATCTAAGTATAAAAAAGTCAAGGAGATTTAGTTCAGAATATGTTATAAAAACTTGATCTCACTCAGGATTGAACTGATAACCTTGCGTGTGTTAGGCGCACGTCATAACCACTACACTATGAGATCTTGCTGCAATATTTTAGAAACAATCTTGGCATTATATTTTCAAAGTCAAATAATGTATGAAGTTGAAGTGAAAAAAAAAATCTGAGAAGGGGGGCAGTTTAGGATTTCCTTAGTAAAAGCAATATGTTTTAATAACTACATTGTGTTGTCTTGAAAATGTATCATTTGCAATGACAGGATCAAACAATCAAGGAGATTTAATAAAGATTATGAAATGAAAAGTTTATTTCACTCAGAATTGAACTGAGGACCTTGTGCGTGTAAGGCGCACGTGATAACCACTACACTATGAGATCTTGTTGCATATTTTGGAAAACAGTCGTCGCATCATGTTCTTGAAGTAAAATAATTTTTGAAATTTCATTAAAAAAAGATGTCATTAGGATGGAGTTTAGGGTTTCATTATTAGAAGCCATAGTTCGTATACACTATACTGGGATATCTTGAAAAAGTATTATATACAATGTAAGTATCAAAAAGTCAAGAAGATTTAGTTCAGAATATGTTATAAAATATCGATCTCATTCAGGATTGAACTGAAGACCTTGCGCGTGTTAGGGGCACGTGATAACCTCTACACTATGAGATCTTGCTGCAATTTTTCAAAAACATACTTGGCATTATATTTTCAAAGTTAGATAATGTATGAATTAGAAGTGAGAAAAAATCTGAGAAGGGGGCAGTTTAGGATTTCCTTAGTAAAAGCGATATGTTTTAATAACTACATTGTGTTGTCTTGAAAATGTATCATATACAATGACAGTATCAAACGGTCAAGAAGATTTAGTTAAGATTATGAAATGAAAAATTGATCTCACTCAGGATTGAACTGAGGACCTTGCGCGTGGGATGCGCATATGATAAATACTACACTATGAGATCTGAATGCAACTTTTGGAGAACAGTCATTGCATCATATTCTTAAGGTAAAATAATTTTCTAAATTTCATTAAAAAACGATGTCTTTAGGATGGAGTTTCGGATCTTAGTAGTAAGAGCCATAGTTCGTAAACACTACACTAAGATATCTTGAAAAAGTATCATATTCAATCTAAGTATACAAAAGACAAGGAGAATTAGTTCAGAATATGTTATAAAAAGTTGATCTCACTCAGGATTGAACTGAGGACCTTGCGCGTGTTAGGCGCACGTGATAACCACTGCACTATGAGATCTTGCTGCAATATTTCCAAAATAATCTTGGCATTATATTTTCAAAGTCAAATAATGTATGAAGTTGAAGTGAAAAAAATTCTGAGAAGGGGCGGTTTAGGATTTCCTTAGTAAAAGCGATATGTTTTAATAACTACATTGTATTGTCTTGAAAATGTATCAAATACAATGACAGCATCAAACGGTCAAGGAAATTTAGTTAAGATTATGAAATGAAAAATTGATCTCACTCAGGATTGAACAGAGGACCTCGCGCATGTAAGGCGCACATGAAAATCACTACACTATGAGATCTGGTTGCACTTTTCGGAGAACAGTCATTCCATCATATTCTTGAAGTAAAATAATTTTTGAAATTTCATTAAAAAATGATGTTATTAGGATGGAGTTAAGGGTTTCATTAGTAGAAGCCATAGTTCGTATACACTACACTGGGATATCTTGAAAATGTATCATATACAAAATAAGTATCAAAAAGTCAAGGAGATTTAATTCAGAATATGTTATAAAAAATGATCTCACTCAGGATTGAACATTGGACCTTGTGCGTGTTAGGCGCCATGATAACCACTACGCTATGAGATCTTGCTGCTTTTGTTCTAAAAAAATCTTGGCATTATATTTTCAAAGTTAAATAATGTATGAAGTTGTAGTGAAAAATTGATTTTTGAAAGGGGGCAGTTTAGGATATCCTGTGTAAAGGGCATAGGTTGTATAAACTACACTGTGATATCTTGAAAAATTATCATATACAATGACTGTATCAAACCATCAAGCAATTTTAGATCAGAATATGTTATGAAACATAGATTCCACTCAGGAATGAACTTAGGATCTTTCGCGTGGTAGGCACACGATATAACCACTACACTATGAGATCTTGCTGGAGTTTTTTAAAAACAATCTTTGCATTATATTTTCAAAGTTAGATAATGTATAAAGTTTCAGTGAAAAGACAATCTGAGAAAGGGGGCAGTTTAGGATTTCCTTAGTAAAAACGATATGTTTTAATAACTACATTTTGTTGTCTTGAAAATGTATCATTTGCAATGACAGTATCAAACGGTCAAGGAAATTTAGTAAAGATTATGAAATTAAAAGTTGATCTCACTCAGGATTGAACTGTGGACCTTACGCATGTAAGGCGCACGTGATAACCACTACACTATGAAATCTTGTTGCATATTTTGGAAAAAAGTCCTTGCATCATATTCTTAAAGTAAAATAATTTTTAAATTTCATTAAAAAACGATGTCATTTGGATGAAGTTTAGAGTTTCACTAGGAGAAGGCATAATTCGTATACCCTACACTGGGATATCTTGAAAAAGTGTTATATACAATGTAAGTATCAAAAAGTCAAGGAGATTTAGTTCAGAATATGTTATAAAAAATTGATCTCACTTAAGATTGAACTAAGGACCTTGCGCGTGTTAGGAGCACGTGATAACTACTACACTACATGTATGAGATCTTGCTGCTTGTGTTCAAAAAAAATCTTTGCATTATATTTTCAAAGTTGAATAATATAGGAAGTTGTAGTGAAAAAACGATTTTCGAACGGGGGCAGTTTAGGATATCTTGAGTAAAGGCCAAAGGTTGTATTAATTACACTGGGATATCTTGAAAAAGTATCACATACAATGTTAGTATCAAAAAGTTAAGAAGATTTAGTTCAGAATATGTTATAAAAAATTGATCTCACTCAGGATTGAACTGAGGACTTTGCGCGTGTAAGGCGCATGTGATAACCACTACACTATGAGATCTTGCTGCTTTTGTTAAAAAAAATTCTTGACATTTTATTTTCAAAGTTAGATAAGGTATGAAGTTGTAGTGAAAAAACGATTTTCGAAAGGGGGCAGTTTAGGATTTCCTGAGTAAAGGCCATAGGTTGTATTAACTATACTGTGATATCCTGAAAAATTATCATATACAATGACAGTATCATACAATCAAGCAAATCTAGGTCAGAATATGTTATAAAAAATTGATCTCACTCAGGATTGAACTAAGGACCTTGCGCGTGTAAGGTGGTCGTGATAACCACTACACTATTTGATCTTGCTGCAATTGTCATAAAAATCTTGGCATTATATTTTCAAAGTTAAATAATGAATGAAGTTGTAGTGAAAAAACGATTTTGGAAAAGGGACGGTTTAGGATTTCCTGAGTAAAGGCCATAGGTTTTATTAACTACACTGTGATATCTTGAAAAATTATCATATACAATGACAGTATCAAACGGTCAAGGAGATTTAGTTAAGATTATGAATTGAAAAATTGATCTCACTCAGGATTGAACTGAGGACCTTGCGCTACACTATGAGATCTGGCTGCTATTGTTCAGAAAATATCTTGGCATTATATTTTCAAAGTTAAATAATGTATGAAGTTGTAGTGAAAACACGATTTTCAAAAGGGGGCAGTTTAGGATTTCCTGAGTAAAGGCCATAGGTTGTATCAACTACACTGTGATATCTTGAAAAATTATCATATACAATGACAGTATAAATCAATCAAGCAAATTAAGGTCAGAATATGTTATAAAGAACTGAGGATCTTGCACCTGTGAGGCGCACATGATATCCACTCCACTATGAGATCTGATTACAACTTTTGGAGAACAGTCATTGCATCATATTCTGAAAGTGAAATAATTTTTGAAATTTCATTAAAAAATTATGTCATTAGGATAGAGTTTAGGGTTTCATTAGTAGAAGCCATAGTTCTTATACCCTACACTGGGATATCTTGAAAAAGTATCATATACAATGTAAGTATCAAAAAGTTAAGGCGATTTAGTCCAGAATATGTTATAAAAAATTGATCACACTCAGGATTGAACTGAGGACCTTGCGCCTATTAGGCGCACGTGATAACCTCTACACTATGGGATCGTGCTGCTTTTATTCAAAAAAAATCTTGGCATTATATTTTTACAGTTGAATAATGTATAAAAGTGTAGCGAAAAAACGATATTCGAAAGGGGGCAGTTTAGGATATCCTGACTAAAGGCCATAGGTTATATTAACTACACTGGGATATCTTGAAAAAGTATCATATACAATGACAGTATCAAACGGTCAAGGAAATTTAGTTAAGATTATAAAATGGAAATTGATCTCACTCAGGATAGAACTGAGGACCTTGCGAGTGTGACGCGCCCGTGATAACCACTACACTATGAGATCTGATTACAACGATTGGAGAACAGTCATTGTATCTAAAAAATGGTGTCATATTGATGGATTTTAGGGTTTCATTAGTAGAAGCCATAGTTAGTATACCCTACACTGGGATATCTTGAAAGAGTATCATATACAATGTAAGTATCAAAAAGTCAGGGAAATTAAGTTCAGAATATTTTATAAAAAATTGATCTCACTCAGGATTGAACTAAGGACCTTGCGCGTGTTAGGCGCGCGTGATAACCACTACACTATGAGATCTTGCTGCAATTGTCAAAAAAATCTTGGCATTATATTTTCACAGTTAAATAATTAATGAAGTTGTAGTGAAAAAACGATTTTCGAAAGGGGGCAGTTTAGGATATCCTGAGTTAAGGCCATATGCCTTTTCCAATTTAGTAGATAAAAACAAGAAACCAGATATAAACCAATTTCATATGCAATCTGGCATGCAATATAGATACATAGCATCTCTTCTACATCTCCTGCGATAGATTAAATAAGAAACCTGATATAAACCGATTTTTTGATGCAATCGGGCACACAACATAGGCTCGTAACATAATTTCTACATCTCCTGCAATAGATAAAAATTAGCAACCTTATATCAACCGATTCCAAATGCAATCGGGCACAAAACATAGGTTTGTAGCATCATTTCTACTTCTCATGCAGTAGCTAAAAACAAGAAACCTGATATAAACCGATTTCAAATGCAGCTGGATACCAAATATAAATAAGAAGCATTATTTCGTTTTCTTATGCAGTAGATAATATTAGAAACCAAATAAAAAGTGATTTTTCATGCAATCGGGCACACAACATAGGTTCGTAGTATTATCTTTACATCTCCTGCAACAGGTAAAAATTAGAAACCTAATAGAAACTGTTTTCAAATGCTTGACACAAAACATAGGTTCCTAGCATTTTATGTACTTCTCATGCAATAAATAAAGACAAGAAACCTGATATAAAACGATTTCACATGCAATCCGGCAAACAACATAGATAGGTATCATTATTTCTACATCTCCTGCAATCAAAAAATTAAAAACCTAATATATACCGATTCCACATGTCATTGGGCACAGAACATCTATATGTAGCAATATCTCTTCATCTCCTGCGATGGATAAAGATAAGAAAACTAATATAAACCGATTTCACATGCCATCGGGCACACAACATAGGTACGTAGTATTATCTCTAGATCTTCTGCAATGGATGAAAATTAGGAACCTAATATAAACCGATTTCACATGCAATCGGGCACACAACATAATTACATAGCATCATTTCTACATCTCCTGTAATAGATAGAAATTAGAAACTTTATATAAACCAATTTCACATGCGATCGGGCACAGAACATAGGTAAGTAGCAATATTTCTACATATCGTGCAATAGATAAAAAGTTAGGAGCCTAATATCAACCGATTTCAAATGCAATCGGGCATACAACATTAGAACATAGTATTATCTCTAAATCTTCTGCAAGGGATGAAAATTAGAATCCTGATATAAACTGACTGCACGTGCAATCGGGCACAAAAGATAAGTACATAGGATCATTTCTACATCTCCTGAGATAGATAAAACTTAGAAACCTAATATAAACTGATTTCACATGCACTCGGGCACGCAACATAGGTACATAGTATCATTTCTACATCTCCTGCGATCGATAAAAATTGGAAACCTGATAAAAATCGATTGACATGCAATTGGCCACACCACATAGGTTCATAGAATTATTTTTATTTCTCATGTAGTAGATGAAAATTAGCAACCTAATTTAAACCGATTTGTTATGCAATTGGACACACAACATTATTACATAGCATCATTTCTATTCTCGTGCAGTAGATAAACACAAGAAACCTAATATAAACCGACTTAACATACCCTCGGGCACACAACATAGGTACATGAAATTATTTCTACATCTCCTAAAATACATAAAATTAGAAACTTAATAGAAACCGAATTCACATGCTATGGAACACTCAACATAGGTACATAGCATCATTTCTACATCTCCTGCGATAGATACAAATTGGAAACCTGATAAAAACCGATTGACATGCAATCAGCCACACCACATAGGTTCACAGAATTATTTTTATTTCCCATGTAGTAGATGAAAATTAGCAACCTAATTTAAACCAATTTCACATGCTATCGGACACTCAACATAGGTACATAGCATCATTTCTACATCTCCTGCAATCGATAAAAATTGGAAACCTGATAAAAATCGATTGACATGCAATCAGCCACACCACATAGGTTCATAGAATTATTTTTATTTCTCATGTAGTAGATGAAAATTAGCAACCTAATTTAAACCGATTTGTTATGCAATTGGACACACAACATAGGTTCGTAGCATCATTTCTATTCTCGTGCAGTAGATAAACACAAGAAACCTAATATAAACCGACTTAACATACCCTCGGGCACACAACATAGGTACATGAAATTATTTCTACATCTCGTAAAATACATAAAATTAGAAACTTAATATAAACCGAATTCACATGCTATCGAACACTCAACATAGGTACATAGCATCATTTCTACATCTCCTGCGATAGATACAAATTGGAAACCTGATAAAAACCGATTGACATGCAATCAGCCACACCACATAGGTTCACAGAATTATTTTTATTTCTCATGTAGTAGATGAAAATTATCAACCTAATTTAAACCGATTTGTTATGCAATTGGACACACAACATGGGTTCGTAGCATTATTTTTACTTCTCGTGCAGTAGATAAACACAAGAAACCTAATATAAAGCGACTTCACATACCCTCGGGCACACAACATAGGTATATGAAATTATTTCTACATCTCCTACAATACATAAAATAAGACACCTAATATAAACCGATTTCACATGCTATCGGACACAAAACATAGGTTTGTAGCATTATTTGTACTTCTAATGCAATAGATAAAGACAAGAAACCCAATAAAAACCAATTTTACCTCCAATCTGGCAAAAAACATAGATAGGTAGCATTATATTTACATCTTTTGCAATAAAAAAATTAAAAACCTAATATACACCAATTCCACATGTCATTGGGCAAACAACATCTGTACGTAAAATTATCTCTTCCTCTCCTGCGATGGATAAAGATTAAAAAACTAATATAAACCGATTTCACATGCCATTTGGCGCACAACATAGGTAAATAGCATCATTTCTACATCTCCTACGATGGATAAAAATTAGAAACCTGATATAAACCGATTTCACAGGCCATCGGGCACACAACATAGGTATATAGCAGTATATCTACTTCTACTGCAGTGGATAAGAATTAGAAATCTAATAAAAACCTATTTCTTATGCAATTTTACACACAACATAGGTTCATAGCATTATTTCTACTTCTCATGCAGTAGATAAAACCAAAAAACCTGATATAAACCGATTTACATCCTATCGAGCACACAACATAGGTACGTAGCATTATTTCTATATATCTTGCAATTGATGAAAAATTAGGAACCCTATATAAACCGATTTCACATGCAATCGGGAATACAACATAGGAACGTAGTATTATCTGTATATCTTCTGCAATGCATGAAAATTAGAATTCTAATATAAACCGATTTAACATGCAATCGGGCACACAACATAGGTAGATAGCATCATTTCTACATCTCCTGTAATAGATAGAAATTAGAGCCTGATATAAACCGATTTTGCATGACATCAGGCACAGAACATAGGTATGTAGCATTATTTCTACATATCGTTCAATAGATAAAAAGTTAGGAACCTAATACAGAACGATTTCACATGCAATCGGGCATAAAACATAGGTGCATAGTATTATCTCTACATCTATTGCAATGGATGAAAATTAGAAGCCTGATATAAACCGATTTCACATGCAATCGGGCACAAAACATAGGTACGTAGCATTATTTCTACTTCTCATGCAGTAGATAAAAATTAGAAACCTGATATAAACGATTCCACATACAATTAGACACACAACATAGGTACGTAGGATTATCTCTACATCTCCTGCAATAGATAAAAATTAGAAACCTATTATAAACCGATTTCACATGCTATCGGACACACAACATAGAATCATAGAATTTTTTGTACTTCTTAAGCAATAGATAAAAACAAAAAACCTGGTATAAACCGATTTCACATGCAATAGGGCTCACAAGATAGGTACAAAGCATCATATCTACAAGTCTTGCGATGCAATAGATAAAAATTAGAAACCTGATATAGACCGATTTCACATGCAATTGGGCTTACAACATAGGTACGTAGCATCATTTCTACATATCTTGCAATTGATGAAAAATTGGAAACCTGATAAAAATCGATTGACATGCAATCGGCCACACCACATAGGTTCATAGAATTATTTTTATTTCTCATGTAGTAGATGAAAATTAGCAACCTAATTTAAACCGATTTGTTATGCAATTGGACACACAACATAATTACATAGCATCATTTCTATTCTCGTGCAGTAGATAAACACAAGAAACCTAATATAAACCGACTTAACATACCCTCGGGCACACAACATAGGTACATGAAATTAGTTCTACATCTCCTAAAATACATAAAATTAGAAACTTAATAGAAACCGAGTTCACATGCTATGGAACACTCAACATAGGTACATAGCATCATTTCTACATCTCCTGCGATAGATACAAATTGGAAACCTGATAAAAACCGATTGACATGCAATCAGCCACACCACATAGGTTCACAGAATTATTTTTATTTCTCATGTAGTAGATGAAAATTAGCAACCTAATTTAAACCAATTTCACATGCTATCGGACACTCAACATAGGTACATAGCATCATTTCTACATCTCCTGCAATCGATAAAAATTGGAAACCTGATAAAAATCGATTGACATGCAATCAGCCACACCACATAGGTTCATAGAATTATTTTTATTTCTCATGTAGTAGATGAAAATTAGCAACCTAATTTAAACCGATTTGTTATGCAATTGGACACACAACATAGGTTCGTAGCATCATTTCTATTCTCGTGCAGTAGATAAACACAAGAAACCTAATATAAACCGACTTAACATACCCTCGGGCACACAACATAGGTACATGAAATTATTTCTACATCTCCTAAAATACATAAAATTAGAAACTTAATATAAACCGAATTCACATGCTATCGAACACTCAACATAGGTACATAGCATCATTTCTACATCTCCTGCGATAGATACAAATTGGAAACCTGATAAAAACCGATTGACATGCAATCAGCCACACCACATAGGTTCACAGAATTATTTTTATTTCTCATGTAGTAGATGAAAATTATCAACCTAATTTAAACCGATTTGTTATGCAATTGGACACACAACATGGGTTCGTAGCATTATTTTTACTTCTCGTGCAGTAGATAAACACAAGAAACCTAATATAAAGCGACTTCACATACCCTCGGGCACACAACATAGGTATATGAAATTATTTCTACATCTCCTACAATACATAAAATAAGACACCTAATATAAACCGATTGCACATGCTATCGGACACAAAACATAGGTTTGTAGCATTATTTGTACTTCTCATGCAATAGATAAAGACAAGAAACCCAATAAAAACCAATTTTACCTCCAATCTGGCAAAAAACATAGATAGGTAGCATTATATTTACATCTTTTGCAATAAAAAAATTAAAAACCTAATATACACCAATTCCACATGTCATTGGGCAAACAACATCTGTACGTAAAATTATCTCTTCCTCTCCTGCGATGGATAAAGATTAAAAAACTAATATAAACCGATTTCACATGCCATTTGGCGCACAACATAGGTAAATAGCATCATTTCTACATCTCCTACGATGGATAAAAATTAGAAACCTGATATAAACCGATTTCACAGGCCATCGGGCACACAACATAGGTATATAGCAGTATATCTACTTCTACTGCAGTGGATAAGAATTAGAAATCTAATAAAAACCTATTTCTTATGCAATTTTACACACAACATAGGTTCATAGCATTATTTCTACTTCTCATGCAGTAGATAAAACCAAAAAACCTGATATAAACCGATTTACATCCTATCGAGCACACAACATAGGTACGTAGCATTATTTCTATATATCTTGCAATTGATGAAAAATTAGGAACCCTATATAAACCGATTTCACATGCAATCGGGAATACAACATAGGAACGTAGTATTATCTGTATATCTTCTGCAATGCATGAAAATTAGAATTCTAATATAAACCGATTTAACATGCAATCGGGCACACAACATAGGTAGATAGCATCATTTCTACATCTCCTGTAATAGATAGAAATTAGAGCCTGATATAAACCGATTTTGCATGACATCAGGCACAGAACATAGGTATGTAGCATTATTTCTACATATCGTTCAATAGATAAAAAGTTAGGAACCTAATACAGAACGATTTCACATGCAATCGGGCATAAAACATAGGTGCATAGTATTATCTCTACATCTATTGCAATGGATGAAAATTAGAAGCCTGATATAAACCGATTTCACATGCAATCGGGCACAAAACATAGGTACGTAGCATTATTTCTACTTCTCATGCAGTAGATAAAAATTAGAAACCTGATATAAACGATTCCACATACAATTAGACACACAACATAGGTACGTAGGATTATCTCTACATCTCCTGCAATAGATAAAAATTAGAAACCTATTATAAACCGATTTCACATGCTATCGGACACACAACATAGAATCATAGAATTTTTTGTACTTCTTAAGCAATAGATAAAAACAAAAAACCTGGTATAAACCGATTTCACATGCAATAGGGCTCACAAGATAGGTACAAAGCATCATATCTACAAGTCTTGCGATGCAATAGATAAAAATTAGAAACCTGATATAGACCGATTTCACATGCAATTGGGCTTTCAACATAGGTACGTAGCATCATTTCTACATATCTTGCAATTGATGAAAAATTGGAAACCTGATAAAAATCGATTGACATGCAATCGGCCACACCACATAGGTTCATAGAATTATTTTTATTTCTCATGTAGTAGATGAAAATTAGCAACCTAATTTAAACCGATTTGTTATGCAATTGGACACACAACATAATTACGTAGCATCATTTCTATTCTCGTGCAGTAGATAAACACAAGAAACCTAATATAAACCGACTTAACATACCCTCGGGCACACAACATAGGTACATGAAATTATTTCTACATCTCCTAAAATACATAAAATTAGAAACTTAATAGAAACCGAATTCACATGCTATGGAACACTCAACATAGGTACATAGCATCATTTCTACATCTCCTGCGATAGATAAAAATTAGAAACCTGATATAGACCGATTTCACATGCAATTGGGCTTACAACATAGGTACGTAGCATCATTTCTACATATCTTGCAATTGATGAAAAATTAGGAACCTTATATAAACTGATTTCACATGCAATCGGGCAAACGACATAGGTACGTGGTACTATCTCTACATCTTTTGCAATGGTTGAAAATTAGAAACCTGATATGAACCGATTTTACATGCAATCGGGCACACAACATAGGTTCGTAGCATTATCTTTTCATTTTCTGCAATAGATAAAAATTAGGAACTTAGTATAAACCGATTTCACATGCAGTTGGGCAGAAAACACAGGTATGTAGCATGATCTCTACATCTCCTGCAATAGATAGAAATTAGAAACCTAATAAAAACAGATCTCACAAGCAATTGGGCCTATAACATAGGTAGAAAGCATTATCTCTACATCTCCTGCAATAGATAAAAATTAGAAACCTATTATAAACCGATTTCACATGCTATCGGACACACAACATAGAATCATAGAATTTTTTTGTACTTCTTAAGCAATAGATAAAAACAAAAAACCTGGTATAAACCGATTTCACATGCAATAGGGCTCACAAGATAGGTACATAGCATCATATCTACAAGTCTTGCGATGCAATAGATAAAAATTAGAAACCTGATATAGACCGATTTCACATGCCATTGGGCTTACAACATAGGTACGTAGCATCATTTCTACATATCTTGCAATTGATGAAAAATTAGGAACCTTATATAAACTGATTTCACATGCAATCGGGCAAACGACATAGGTACGTGGTACTATCTCTACATCTTTTGCAATGGTTGAAAATTAGAAACCTGATATGAACCGATTTTACATGCAATCGGGCACACAACATAGGTTCGTAGCATTATCTTTTCATTTTCTGCAATAGATAAAAATTAGGAACTTAGAATAAACCGAGTTCACATGCAGTTGGGCAGAAAACATAGGTATGTAGCATGATCTCTACATCTCCTGCAATAGATAGAAATTAGAAACCTAATAAAAACCGATCTCACAAGCAATGGGGCCTATAACATAGGTAGAAAGCATTATCTCTACATCTCCTGCAATAGATAAAAATTAGAAACCTATTATAAACCGATTTCACATGCTATCGGACACACAACATAGGTTCAACGCATTTTTTGTACTTCTCAAGCAATAGATAAAAACAAGAAACCTTGTATGAACCGATTTTACATGCAATGGGGCTCACAACATAGGTACATAGCATCATATCTACAGCTCCTGCGATGCAATAGATAAAAATTAGAAACCTGATAGAGACCGATTTCACATGCCATCGGGCTTACAACATAGGTACGTAGCATTTTTTCTACATATCTTGCAATTGATGAAAAATTAGGAACCTTATATAAACTGAATTCACATGCAGTTGGGCATACGACATAGGTACGTGGTATTATCTCTACATCTTTTGCAATAGTTGAAAATTAGAAACGTGATATGAACCGATTTTACATGCAATCGGGCACACAACATAGGTTCGTAGCATTATCTTTTCATTTTCTGCAATAGTTAAAAATTAGGAACCTAATATAAACCGATTTCACATGCAGTTGGGCAGAAAACATAGGTACGTAGCATGATCTCTACATCTCCTGCAAAAGATACAAATTAGAAACCTAATAAAAACCGATCCCACAAGTAATGGGGCCTACAACATAGGTAGAAAGCATTATCGCTACATCTCTTGCATTAGATAAAAATTAGAAAACTTAATATAAACCGATTTCTTATGATATCCGTCACAAAACATTAGTACGTACCATTATTTCTACTTCTTATACAGTAGAAAAAAATTAGCAGCCTAATAAAAACCGATTTTTCATGCAATTAGGCACACAACAAATGTTCGTAGCATTATCTTTACATGACCTGCATTAGGTTTCAACAAGAAACCTGAAATAAACCGACTCATCATGCAATCGGACACACAACATAGGCACGTAGCAATGTCTCTACCTCTTCTGCGATAGATAAAAATTAGAAACCTAATTTTAACCCATTTGACATGCAATTTGGCACACAATATAGGTACATAGCTTTATCTCTACCCTTCTGCGATGGATAAAAATTAGAAACCTAATATAAACTGATTTCACAAACAATCGTGCACACAACATAGATACTTAGCATTATTTCTACCTCTCCTGCGATAGATAAAAATAAGAAACCTGATATCAACTGATTTCACATGCAATCAGGCACAAAACACATGCACGTAGCGTTATTTCTACATCTCTTGCAACAGATAAAAAATTAGGGACCTAATATAAACTGATTTCACATGCAATCGGGGATACAACATAGGTAGGTAGTTTTATCTCTACATCTTTTGCAATGGATGAAAAATAGAAACCTGATATGAAAGGATTATACATGCAATCGGACACACAACATCGGTACATAGCATTATCTCTACATCTTTTGCAATTGATGAAAATTAGAAAGATTATATGAACCGATTTTACATGCAATCGGGCACACAACATAGGTACATAGCATTATTTTCATATCTCCTGCAAGAGATAAAAATTAGAAACCTAATATAAACCGATTTCACATGCAAGGTGGCAAACAACATAGATACATAGCATCATTTCTAGATCTCCTGCGATATATAAAAATAAGAAACCTGATATAAACCGATTTTACATGCTATCGGGCGAACAACATGGGTACTCAGCATTATTTCTACATATTTTGCAATAGATGAAAAATTAGGAACCTAATATGAACCGATTTCACATCCAATCGGGCTTACAACATAGATACGTAGTATAATCTCTAAATCTTCTGCAATGGATGAAAATTGGAAACATGATATAAACCGATTGACATGCAATTGGGTACTTTAGATAGGTACATAGCATTATTTCTACTTCTCATGCAGTAGATAAAAATTAGAAACCTAATTTAAACCGATTTCTTATGCAATCGGACACATAACATAGGTTCGTAGCATTATTTCTACTTTCGTGCTGTAGATAAAAACAAGAAACCTAATATAAACCAACTTCACATGCCATTGGGCACTCAACATAGGTACATATCTGTATTTCTACATCTCTTGCGTTAGTAAGAAAATTAAACCTAATATAATCCGACTTCAAATGCCGTCGGGCACACACATAGGTACATGAAATTATTTCTACATCAACTGCAATACATAAAAATTACAAACCTGATATAAAACGATTTCACATGCCCTTTTCAACAATTGTCCGATTGCATGTATTTCAACAACAGCTACGTAGCATTATCTCTACATTTCCTGCAATAGATAAACATTAGAAACCTATTATAAACCGATTTCACATGCTATCGGACACACAACATAGGTTCATAGCATTTTTGTACTTCTCATGCAATAGAAAAAACAAGAAACCTGGTATAAACCGATTTCACATGCAATCGGGCTCACAACATAGGTACATAGCATCATCTCTACAATTCCTGGAATGCAATAGATAAAAATTAGAAACCTGATATTGACCGATTTCACATGCCATCAGGCTTACAACATAGGTACGTAGCATTATCTCTACATATCTTGCAATTGTTGAAAAATTAGGAACCTTATATAAACTGATTTCACATGTAATCGGGCATACGACATAGGTACGTTGTATTATCTCTACATCTTTTGCAATGGTTGAAAATTAGAAACCTGATATGAACCGATTTTACATGCAATCTGGCACACAACATAGGTACACAGCATTATCTCTACAACTTTTGTAATGGATGAAAATTAGAAACCTGATATGAACTGATTTTACAAGCAATCAGGCATACAACATAGGTCGTAGCATTATTTCTACTTCTCATGAAGTGGAAAAAGATTTGAAACCTAATATTAACCGATTTCACATGCAATCGGGCACACAACATAGGTACCTAGCATTATTTCTACTTCCAATGCAGTAGATAAAAACAAGAAACCAGATATAGACCGATTTCATATGTAATCTGGCACGCAATATAGATACAAAGCATCACTTCTACATCTCCTGCGATAGATTAAATAAGAAACCTGATATAAACGGATTTCACATGCAATCTGGCGAGCAACATAGGTACGCAGCATTATTTCTACATATCTTGCAAAAAACAAAAAATTAGGAACCTAATATAAACCGATTTCACATGCAATCGGGCACACAACATAGGTACATAGCATCATTTCTTCATCTCCTGTAATAGATACAAATTAGAAACCTGATATAAACCGATTTCACATGCGATCCGGCACAGAACATAGGTACGTAGTATCATTTCTACATATCGTGCAATAGATAAAAAGTTAGGAACATAATACCAACCGATTTCACATGCAATTGGTCATACAACATAGGTGCATAGTATTATCTCTACATCTTCTGCAATGCATGAAAATAAGAAGTCTGATATAAACCAATTTCACATGCAATCGAACACAAAACATAGGTACGTAACATTATTTCTACTTCTCATGCAGTAGATAAAAATTAGAAACCTTATAAAAACTGATTTCTTATGCAATTGGAAACACAACATAGGTTCATAGCATTATTTCTACTTATCGTGCAGTAGATGAAAACAAGAAACCACATATAAACCGATTTCATATTTCATATCTTCCACAATATATAGAAATTAAAAACCTAATATAAACGATTCCACATACAATTAGACACACAAGATAGGTACGTAGGATTTATTTATATCTCCTGCAATAGATGAAAATCAAAAACCTAATATAAACCAATTTCTTATGCAATCAGGCACAAAAATAGGTACGTAGCATTATTTTTACATCCCCTGCAATAGATAAAAATTACAAAACCTGAAAAAAACCGATTTTTTGATGCAATCGGGCACACAACATAGGCTCGTAACATAATTTCTACATCTCCTGCAATAGATAAAAATTAGCAACATTATATCAACCAATTCCAAATGCAATCGGGCACAAAACATAGGTTTGTAGCATCATTTCTACTTCTCATGCAGTAGCTAAAAACAAGAAACCTGATATAAACCGATTTCACATGCAGCTGGATACCAAATATAAGTAAGAAGCATTATTTCCTTTTCTTATGCAGTAGATAAAATTAGAAACCAAATAAAAACTGATTTTTCATGCAATCGGGCACACAACATAGGTTTGTAGTATTATTTTTACATCTCCTGCAACAGGTAAAAGTTAGAAACCTAATAGAAACTGTTTTCAAATGCTTGACACAAAACATAGGTTCCTAGCATTATTTGTACTTCTCATGCAATAAATAAAGACAAGAAACCTGATATAAAACGATTTCACATGCAATCCGGCATACAACATAGATAGGTATCATTATTTCTACATCTCCTGCAATCAAAAAATTAAAAACCTAATAAATACCGATTCCACATGTCGTTGGGCACAGAACATCTATATGTAGCAATATCTCTTCATCTCCTGCGATGGATAAAGATAAGAAAACTAATATAAACCGATTTCACATGCCATCGGGCACACAACATAGGTAAAAAGAATCATTTCTACATCTCGAACGATAGATAAAAATTAGAAACCTGATACAAACCGATTTCACAGGCCATCGGGCACACAACATAGGTACGTAGTATTATCTCTAGATCTTCTGCAATGGATGAAAATTAGGAACCTAATATAAACCGATTTCACATGCAATCGGGCACACAACATAATTACATAGCATCATTTCTACATCTCCTTTAATAGATAGAAATTAGAAACTTTATATAAACCAATTTCACATGCGATCGGGCACAGAACATAGGTACGTAGCATTATTTCTATATATCGTGCAATAGATAAAAAGTTAAGAACCTAATACCAACCGATTTCACATGCAATCGGGCATACAACATTAGTACAAAGTATTATCTCTACATCTTCTGCAAGGGATGAAAATTAGAAGCCTGATATAAACTGATTGCACATGCAATCGGGCACAAAAGATAGGTACATAGGATCATTTCTACATATCCTGAGATAGATAAAAGTTAGAAACCTAATATAAACTGATTTCACATGCACTCGGGCACTCAACATAGGTACACAGCATCATTTCTACATCTCCTGCGATAGATAAAAATTGGAAACCTGATAAAAACCTATTCACGTGCAATCGGCCACACCACATAGGTTCATAGAATTTTTTTTTATTTCTCATGTATCAGATGAAGATTAGCAACCTAATTTAAACCGATTTGTTATGCAATTGGACACACAACATAGGTTCGTAGCATTATTTCTACTTCTCGTGCAGTAGATAAACACAAGAAACCTAATATAAACCGACTTAAGATACCCTCGGGCACACAACATAGGTACATGAAATTATTTCTACATCTCCTAAAATACATAAAATTAGAAACTTAATATAAACCGAATTCACATGCTATCGGACACTCATCAAAGGTACATAGTATGATTTCTACATCTCCTGCGATAGATACAAATTGGAAACCTGATAAAAACCAATTGACATGCAATCAGCCACACCACATAGGTTCACAGAATTATTTTTATTTCTCATGTAGTAGATGAAAATTAGCAACCTAATTTAAACCGATTTGTTATGCAATTGGACACACAACATATGTTCGTAGCATTATTTCTACTTCTTCTGCAGTAGATAAACACAAGAAACCTAAAATAAAGCGACTTCACATACCCTCAGGCGCACAACATAGGTACATGAAATTATCTCTACATTTCCTACAATACATAAAATAAGAAACCTAATATAAACCGATTTCACATGCTATCGGACACAAAACATAGGTTTGTAGCATTATTTGTACTTCTCATGCAATAGATAAAGACAAGAAACCCAATATAAACCAATTTTACCTCCAATCTGGCAAAAAACATAGATAGGTAGCATTATTTTTACATCTTTTGCACTAAAAAAATTAAAAACCTAATATACACCAATTCCACATGTCATTGGGCGCACAACATAGGTAAATAGCATCATTTCTACATTTCCTACGATGGATAAAAATTAGAAACCTGATATAAACCGATTTCACAGGCCATCGGGCACACAACATAGGTATATAGCAGTATGTCTACTTCTAATACAGTGGATAAGAATTAGAAACCTAATAAAAACCTATTTCTTATGCAATTTGACACACAACATAGGTTCATAGCATTATTTCTACTTCTCATGCAGTAGATAAAACCAAAAAACCTGATATAAACCGATTTACATGCTATCGAGCACACAACATAGGTACGTAGCATTATTTCTATATATCTTGCAATTGATGAAAAATTAGGAACCCTATATAAACCGATTTCACATGCAATCGGGAATACAACATAGGAACGTAGTATTATCTGTATATCTTCTGCAATGGATGAAAATTAGAATTCTAATATAAACCGATTTAACATGCAATCGGCCACACAACATAGGTACATAGCATCATTTGTACATCTCCTGTAATAGATAGAAATTAGAGCCTGATACAAACCGATTTTGCATGACATCAGGCACAGAACATAGGTACGTAGCATTATTTCAACATATCGTTCAATAAATAAAAAGTTAGGAACCTAATACAGAACGATTTCACATGCAATTGGGCATAAAACATAGGTGCATAGTATTATCTCTACATCTATTGCAATGGATGAAAATTAGAAGCCTGATATAAAGCGATTTCACATGCAATCGGGCACAAAACATAGGTACGTAGCATTATTTCTACTTCTCATGCAGTAGATAAAAATTAGAAACCTGATATAAACGATTCCACATACAATTAGACACAAAACATAGGTACGTAGGATTATCTCTACATCTCCTGCAATAGATGAAAATGAAAAACCTAATATAAACCAATTTCTTTTGCAATCAGGCACAAAACATAGGTACGTAGTATTATTTTTACATCTCTTGCAATAGTACAGTAATTTATGCTAGTAAATTAGGTTTAACGCCATGCTACTATTTATTTGAAATACAGCCCCCTGGATCGCTGAACTCCCTCAGGTACCAACTCCTAGTCCCAGTCCCCACACCATGCAAGCATGTGGTCTTGTTCGCCATCTTGTTCCTTTTTAACTACGAGTCCTGCTGTCTTTTCGAACAAGTCAAGGGGATGTATGTTAAATCACTGAAACAAGAGCATGGTAGTATTGCAAGGCTTCACGAGAAAAGACGCCATCGAGAGTTCACATCATTACGTACAGATATTTGGGTGCAAAAAAGCAAAGAGTTATAAAGTTTGGCTGTTTTGGTTACACGCCTGTCAAACGCAGTTCGGCTGAGTTGGCCTAATTGCTATCACTTCACCAAGATTGAAGCTAACCAAGACGATGCATGATTCACTCAACTCTTGCCTGGCATCAAATCATAACTAGAACTTATAGTAATTCGGATTGATGTTACCAATTAGTGAGGGATAACAACTAAAAAGCAGGAGACTGAACCCCCCAATAGGGCGAAATCACAACCATCAGTTGCAAGCCGTGAAGACAAAGGCAAGAAGACAAAGACTAACAAAGAGGGTGTAAAAGGCGTTATAAATTCACAAAGACTGCTCATGAACAGATTTAGTCAAGTACTGGAAAATCTACTTGATTTTCAACAACATCAACATCAGGGAAACTTTATTCGAAGAGGAAGCTACATACTCTCTAATGTTATAAGAACAATTTTATAAGAACACCAGCCTCACATTTGGCCAAAAGTTAAGAACAAGCTAAGAACAAACTAAAGCCGAACATTCTTGGCTAAATATGATAATTTTATGAAATGACGAAAAAACTTAAAAATAATTACAAAACAAGCAGATATACAACACACAGATAATGTCCCATGGTCAAGAGAGCATAAATTTGCAACAATTAATACGTTAATAGCAAAAAAGGCTTCCAATTGAATGTAAAAGTAATCAATGACAATGGAACTTGCACTTTACATAATGAATCCCTGAGGACTGAAGAGATTGAAGTCAGGAAACACAATCAGCAGCGTTATTGGCAACCAAGAAGACCAGATTGCAAAGATACTAGATTTCTAAAGGGAAGAGCGTCTCGCTGGAGCAAGTCTCAAATGATCATTTGCAGCCATCACAATGAAAAGAAAAACAATCAAAAATACAAAAGCGCAAAAACTGGCAACTTTATCAGCTGCTTATGACAAGAATTGACAACCATGGGTTAAAAGGTATCTAGTCATAATTACCACATTCATACAAACCTTCTGACACATTGCTTTGTTTTATAGGAATATTCAGAGATCCCAAACTCTGAATAAAATGGCAACAGTAATTTTTGCTCTGATTTTGTGTTTTAGGTTTTACCCTCCAAAAAGTAAAAATTTGTTTTATACAGTAGATTTCATTCAGCATTGAAGATTCTTATTGTCATAATGAAATTGGTACAATTGCACAACAAATTGTGATTATCAAGTGCAATTGCAATTGGTTGACATAGAGCAATGGTAGAACAACATAACATCAGCCGCCAAAAATGGTGTTATTGCACAATGAGGTGACATAAACTAAACTACAAGAATTCGATGCAAAACAGCTAGCATTACCCATGCAGGTAAACATGAAACAAAATTCATCTCAATCCCATCTCATTGATGTATTCCGTTGCAGGTCCTTAGGTAACAACATCGCACTGAAGTTTTAGGAAAAAAACGTGGGTGAATGTACCTGTAACAACAACAGCAGGCCTAAGTCATTATAGGAGAAGAACACACAAACTTGCTCGGGAATACAACAAAATTGACAAATTTTTATATGAAGCAGTGTGCTCTCAGTTTTCCCCACCTCCCCTATCTTTTTTTTTCCTTGCCGGTACAAAAAACTTACTTAGATAATTGCTTGCAAAATCACCAGTTCCCCCCCCCTATTTTCTATCAACACCCCTGTCTCACTGTGCCTTTTCTTCCTGCCTTTGCAAGCACCACCAAAGTGACAGGATAACATCACACCCTGTGGCAGGAACACATGGAGAAAAATAAATGTGGAAGAGAACAATGTGCAATCTCCTATTGACTATCTTAACTTTCCTTTTGTTTTTCCTTTTCCTGCAGATAAGAACTCACACAAAAAAAAAAAAGACCTGGGCAATATAAAGATTTGTATTGAACAGTGGTTAAGAATTTTGATAATGAACACCAAGAGAAGACAGCATCAACAAAAGATCTAATACTTCTCGCAAGCAAACTAACACCCTGCCCCTTTAATTGCGCTTGTTTATTGCATACCTTCTTTGCAGGTTCAATGAACACTCAAGATCATGGCCCTACTCTGGGCATCAACAAAAGTTACAGGAGAAGGTCTTATGAAACTAACTATAAAGAATGATAAAATAACATGTTTGTTGGTAGTTTGTGCAATCCCCTATTGACTATCTTAACTTTCCTTTTGTTTTTCCTTTTTCCTACAGCAAGAACTTAAAAAAAAAAAAAAAAAGACCTGGGCAATAAAATGATTTGTATTGAACAGTGGCTAAGAATTTTGATAATGGACGCCAAGAGAAGACAGCATCAACAAAAAATCTAAGACTGCTCGCAAGCAAACTAACCACCTGCCCCTTTCATTGTGCTTGTTTACTGCATACTTTTCTTGCAGGTTCAATGTACACGCAAAATCATGCCCCTACTCTAGGCATCAACAAAAATTACAGGAGAAGGTCTCATGACAATAACTATAAAGAAGGATAGAATAATATGTTTGTTGGTAGACTGCGCAATCCCCTGCGCATCCCATCTTCTATCCTTGTGTTGCATTGTGTACAAACTTGCATGGAAAGTAAAAATTTGTCATCTTTGAATTTGTTACAGGATACAAAAGAACCTATTGAAATGAAGTAATGACAGAAGAATATAAAAATTCCAGGATCCTCTCCAGAAGGCTAATAAATAACATAATCTCATGTGGCACCATGGCAAGCAAGCCATGCAGCAGCAACACACTGTGAAAGCATATGTAACACACTGCTTTTGCTGCAACCACGTAGTCATTGTCTGTTGTAGCCGATTTTATAAAAAAAAATTCTCAGTTATTGTTAGAATAGCCAAGGCTCTCGCTTCTTATTTTTCTTTCAACAGGTATCCAGAACTGCAAAGTCCAGAAAAAACAAAAAAGAAAAGGATAGCACAGAATAAACACCTCACTACCTCAGGATTTGCTGATAGCATCTTCAGAAAAAAGAGGGAACATTTCGAGTGATCATTTACACCTCAACCAAATAAAGGACAAGGGCGCATGACCAGCAAAAATGTTGCGTAATGTATATTATACCCTCAACCACATGAAGGAAAAGGGAGTACAACCAGTAAAAGTGAAAGGCATTATGTATATAATTACCCTCAACCAAATGAAGGATGAGAGGGTACAACCAGTAATAGCGGCTATGCATTATGTAGGTAATTACCCTCAATGGAATAAAGAAAAAGGAGGTACAACGAAAAAGGGGCATTCGTTATGTAAGTAATTACCCTCAACGGAATGAAGGAAAAGGGGGTACAATCAGTGATGATGGAGAACAATTGTATGGTCACAGTGAGAGTGTCTCAATATGAAGCGGGTATGACTTTGGTGCATCGTAAAATACACCATGCAGTGCGGGATGCGGGTGGCTATGGGGCGTATCTTGGCGCTTATCGTGGCGGTTCTTGGCCGCCCTTCAAAATGGCGGCATATATCATAGTGGATATTTACATTATAGATCGAATTGTAGTATTTTTTGTAATTGTTTATACCATCTCTTTGCCTACAAGTCCCCAACCGAATGAAGGATAAGGGGTACAACTAGCACCGTTTGATATCCTCAACCGAATGACGGGGAAGAGGATCCGCAATTAGTTAAATATCCTCAACCGAGTGACGGGGAAGAGGATCCGCAATTAGTTAAATATCCTCAACCGAATAACGGAGAAGAGGATCCGCAATTGGTTAGATATAATAGCGAATTAAAAAGATACGACCCCAATTGCTGCCAAACGCATCGTCTATCTCAATGTGTTTCTACTGGTGTTGCATGGGCTAATCACATGGCATTGACTATTTCCTAGCTGCAAATGTGCCCATCTATCACTGCTCAGTTAGTAGCGCAGGGCGTTAATACAGTAATTTACGCTAGTAAATTAAGTTTAACGCCATGCTACTATTTATTTGAAATACAAACCCCTGGATCGCTGAACTCCCTCAGGTACCAACTCCTAGTCCCAGTCCCCACACCATGCAAGCATGTGGTCTTGTTCGCCATCTTGTTACTTTGCAACTACGAGTCCTGCTGTCTTTTCCCCACCCTTCCCAACCTTGGGTCGTATCAAATTCCCAAGGCCCTGAAGCGGCATCCCCGGCGGTTCTTGGCCGCCCTTCAAAATGGCGGCATATATTATAGTGGATATTTACATTATAGATCGAATTGTTGTATTATTTGTAATTGTTTATACCATCTCTTTGCCTACAAGTCCCCAACCGAATGAAGGACAAGGGGCACAACTAGCACCGTTTGATATCCTCAACCGAATGACGGGGAAGAGGATCCGCAATTAGTTAAATATCCTCAACCGAGTGACGGGGAAGAGGATCCGCAATTAGTTAAATATCCTCAACCGAATAACGGAGAAGAGGATCCGCAATTGGTTAGATATAAAAGCGAATTAAAAAGATACGACCCCAATTGCTGCCAAACGCATCGTCTATCTCAATGTGTTTCTACTGGTGTTGCATGGGCTAATCACATGTCATTGACTATTTCCTAGCTGCAAATGTGCCCATTAGACCAGGCGAGGAAGGGGGGCTATCGTCACCCGACGAGGGAATTTATGAGACCAACTTGATTTGGTCAATTTCAATACGCTGATTCCAAAAATCGATGTTATACGGGCGAAATCGGTACCACCGAGCCTCCATTTCATGTTTAAACCTCGTTTTCGATGGAAAATTAACCGTTAGGGAAACAGGCAAGTTTAAGGGTTCCAATCAATTCTCGGCTGCTGATTACGAAAATTGAGTCTATCAAGTGCAATTCGGCACCTTTGAGCCTCGTTTTGACGATAAAACCTCGTTTTCATGCCGAAACCTAGGTTTTTCCAGAAACTATGAAGTCCGCGATTATTATTGATTTCAGGTTGCTGATTTCGAAAGTCGATGCCATATATAAAAATTCAGCATCACTGAACCCCTATTCCGTTTCCTAGCCTAGGTTTCGTGTTTAAACTCCGTTTTCAGCAAAAATAAACATTGCCAAAAGCACCCATCAATCGTTTTCAAAATTGGCACTGTCCATATTCTAAAATTTGGAGCATGGCCAATCTTCATTTTTGATCGATCTCAGGTTCCTAATCTCGAAAATCGTGCTTATTTTGCTCGGTCCCACTGAACTTGTGGAGTACCAGTAAGAAGATACGAGAGTTATGCTTAAAATATATAAAGACTTTTAACCTATTATCAGAACTGAGAAGAAAGAAAGACTATTTCACACAACGTAAGAAGTTTGGTAACTACTAGAGAATAACTAATCTAAAGAGTCTGAGTAGCTTCTAGTGAGTATTTCGGCACTCTGAATTCTTTAAAAAACTTTTACTTCAAGAAAACTAGAAAAATACTTTCAAAAGATTTTGCGATTGCTCATCTGCGTTGGAAAGGTCATTTTGTTTTTCGTATTCCACAGAGTGACAGTGCTTGAAATTTACTTCGCTTGTCAGCCCCGGGTCTGTCAAGTGAGGTATTTCTGCACATATAAACAGGCCCTTAATTTCAGTCATCAAAAGACTTGTCGGTAAACTCGTCTTCCAAGGCATCGTCATTCGATCCGTCGTAATCATCTTCATCTTCTGCGTTCGCATCCAGAAGCAGGTCGTCGACATTTTCAGGGAAAACTTAGCACTTCATGAAGCGTTCCCTTTTGCATCCCAGCCATGTTCCATCGGACTCTCAACATCTAATTCCAACTGGTCAGCATTTCTGCATATGTTTGCTACATAAGCTAACCTTGCGATGTGCAGATGTAGATTAGCAGCACATGGTGGCATTTAACTCAGGTCAACCACTCTTCTTCTTCTTCCAAATACTTTCTAAAAACACTTTGAGCGAGCGTTGTTGATCTTGGTAACAGATGGAAAACCATAAAGAAAACATTTGTACTTCTCAAGGAGCTCGATATCATCTGCATAGGAATTGACGTCTGTTCCATGCCTTGCGAAGGCGTTGTTAATTTCTTGTCGCTTTACGTCGCTTTCCAAAATGACTTCTTTCCTTATCGAAAGAAGCGAACACGTAATCGTTGCTGGAGATTGCATGCATGCAACAACCGTCCATGCAGTTCAACAACCGTCTATGATGTCACGAAAATTAGTTTTCAATTCTTCCCAACACTACTATCTCACAAAACCTTAACTTGCAAGGAATCGTGTGAAAGAAACAATGTAATCATTTCGATGTCTGCTGAAGGGGATCGTACTACCGCGGCTTATCAAGGTTAAATAGGTGCTGCCTTGACAAGTGCTAGTAATTTAGCATAGGTTACTTCGTGATTGCTTTGTAGCTCTAGAAATGTTCTTGCTTCATCTTTGCTCACTTTCGTACATTGCGTTGCATTTGAAAAATACATGATGCGGTTATTCAAATTATGTCAGCCGTCTTGGATCGATTGTTGAATCAAGTTAAAAAGCATTCTCTTGTTATCCCCGTTCTTCAAAAATGTAACAAAGTCGAGCAAAGGTTTTGCACTTCAAGGTTTTGTTATAAAGTAGTGTTTGGAAGAACCGAAAACTAATTTATGTGAAATCATCGACACTTTTTCCAATTAAAAGACGAGCGGTTGTTGGACTGCATGGACGGTTGTTGGACTGCATGTTCGCTTTTTTCGATAAGGAAAGAAGTCATTTTGGAAAGCAATGTTAAAGCGACAAGAAATTAACAACGCCTTCGCAAGGCTTGGAACAGACGTCAATTCCTATGCAGATGATATCGAGCTCCTTGAGAAGTACAAATGTTTTCTTTATGGTTTTCCATCTGTTACCAAGGTCAACAACGCTCGCTCAAAGTGTTTTTAGAAAGTATTTGGAAGAAGAGGAAGAGTGATTGACCTGAGTTAAATGCCACCATGTGCTGCTAATCTACATCTGCACATCGCAAGATCAGCTTATGTAGCAAACATATGCAGAAATGCTGACCAGTTCGAATTAGATGTCGAGTGTCCGGTGGAATATGGCTGGGATGCAAGAGGTAACGCTTTATAAAGTGCCAAGTTTTCCCTGAAAATGTCGTAGAGCTGCTTCTGAAAGCGACCAAAGAAGATAAAGATTATTATGAGGGATCAAATGACGATGCCTTGGGAGATGAGTTTACCGATGAGTCTTTTGATGGAGAAAACAAAGAATACGACTAACGAAATGACCTCTCGAACGCAGATGAGCAATTGTAAAATCTTTTGAATATATCTTAATAGTTTTCTTGAAGTAGAAGTTCAGTGGGACCAAGCAAAATAAGCAAGATTTTCGAGATTAGGAACCTGAGATCGATCAAAAATGAAGATTGGCCATGCTCCAAATTTTAGAATATGGACAGTGCCAATTTTGAATACGATTGATGGGTGCTTTTGACAATGCTTATTTTTGCTGAAAACGGAGTTTAAACACGAAACCTAGGCTTGGAAACGGAATAGGGGTTCAGTGATGCTGAATTTTTATATATGGCATCGACTTTCGAGATCAGCAACCTGAAATCAATAATAATCGCTGACTTCATAGTTTCTGGAAAAAACGAGGTTTCGGCATGAAAACGAGGTTTTATCGTCAAAACGAGGCTCAAAGGTGCTGAATTGCACTTAATAGACTCAATTTTCGTAATCAGCAGCCGAGAATTGATTGGAACCCTTAAACTTGCCTGTTTCCCTAACGGTTAATTTTCCATCGAAAACGAGGTTTAAACATGAAATGGAGGCTCGGTGGTACCGATTTCGCCCGTATAACAACAATTTTTGGAGTCAGCGTATTGAAATTGACCAAATCAAGTTGGTCTCATAAATTCCCTCGTCGGGTGACGATAGCCCCCCTTCCTCGCCTGGTCTACATCTGTCACTGCTTAGTTAGTAGCGCAGGGCGTTAAATAAAAATTACAAAACCTGAAATAAACCGATTTTTCATGCAATCGGGAATACAACATAGGAACGTAGTATTATCTGTAGATCTTCTGCAATGGATGAACATTTGAATTCTAATGTAAATCGTTTTCAATTGCAATCGGGCACACAACATAGATACATAGCATCATTTCTATATCTCCTGTGATAGATAAGAAACCTGATATAAGCCGACTTCACATGCATTTGGGCGGACAACATAGGTGCATAGCATTATTTCTACATATTTTGCAATAGATAAAAAAATTAGGAACCTAATACCAACCGATTTCACATGCAATCGGGTATACCACATAGGTACGTAGTATTATTTCTACATGTTCTGCAATAGATGAAAAAGAGAAACCTAATATAAACTGATTTAACATGCAATCGAGCAAACAACATAGGAACATAGTATCATTTCTACATCTCCTGCGTTAGATACAGATTAGGAATCTAATATAAACCGATTTCACATGCAATTGGGCACTCAACATAGGTACATAGCATCATTGCTAAATTTCTTGCGATGGATAACAATTAGAAACCTAATAAAAACCGATTCACATGCAATCGGGCACACCACATAGGTTCATAGAATTATTTCTACTTCTCGTGCAGTAGATAAACACAAGAAACCTAATATAAACCGACTTCACATACCCTCGGGCACACAACATAGGTACGAGAAATTATTTCTACATCTCCTACAATACATAAAATTAGAAACCTAATATCAACCGATTTCACATGCTATCGGACACAAAACATAGGTATGTAGCATTATTTGTACTTCTCATGCAATAGATAAAGACAAGAAACCGGATATAAACCGATTTCACATGCAATCTGACAAACAACATAGATAGGTAGCATTATTTTTACATCTCTTGCAATCAAAAAATTAAAAACCTTATATACGCCGATTCCACATGTCATTGGGCAAATAACATCTGTACGTAAAATTATCTCTTCCTCTCCTGCGATGGATAAAGATTAGAAAACTAATATAAACCGATTTCACATGCCATCGGGTGCACAACATAGGTAAATAGCATCATTTCTACATCTCCTACGATGGATAAAAATTAGAAACCTGATATAAACCGATTTCACAGGCCATCGGGCACACAAAATAGGTATATAGCAATATTTTTACTTCTTATGCAGTGGATAGAAATTAGAAACCTAATAAAAACCTATTTCTTATGCAAATTGAGACACAACATAGGTTCATAGCATTATTTCTTTTTCTCATGCAGTAGATAAAACCACAAAACCTGATATAAACCGATTTACATACCATCGAGCACACAACATAGGTACGTAGCATTATTCGAGAGACAAAGGCCTCTTTGTCTGGGGTTAACATTTGCAAGTGGAATGTTTGATCGTATTGCTGGTTAGCATAAGATGAAATCGTTTTTAGTGTTATACATCGTTGGTTCAGTGCATTGTATCAGCTATAGAGAACTATTGAGATGCTCGTGCATCCATTGTTATATAGATTGGTTTCCTATTAGGGACTTATAGGAATCTAGGCATTGTTCATTCATTGAGGCACGAATTTTTAAGCTATTTCGCTACATTGGGAAAGTAGATCACGACGATTACCATAGGAAAATAGATCAGCGTTGTTTATGATTTCAACCTTATTACGAATATGGGTTTGCCCTTATTTGGGAATAATTGGACACCACGCCGTTTCTGGTTTCTAGTTTATAAATTCAGTCGTTTGGATTTCAAATTATTAAGACTCAAGTCTCACACAGTCTGGTTGCTTGTGTGAAAGAAAACTTTTAGGTGGCGTAGCAGATGCAGAAGCGAATGGCTATCCACGCACGGTTTTGTTTCTAATGCAATTGGACACACAACATAGGTTCATTGTATTATTTCTACTTCTCATGCAGTAGATAAAACCAAAAAACCTGATATAAACCAATTTACATGCCATCGAGCACACAACATAGGTACGTAGCATTACTTCTACATATGTTGCAATTGATGAAAAATTAGGAACCTTATATAAACCGATTTCACATGCAATCGGTAATACAACATAGGAACGTAGTATTATCTGTATATCTTCTGCAATGGATGAAAATTAGAATTCTAATAAAAACCAATTTCACATGAAATCGGGCAAACAACATAGGTACATAGCATCATTTTTACATCTCCTGTAATAGATAGAAATTAGAAACCTGATATAAACCGATTTCACATGACATCGGGCACAGAACATAGGTATGTAGCATTATTTCTACATATCGTGCAATAGATAAAAAGTTAGGAACCTAATACAGACCGATTTCACATGCAATCGGGCATACAACATAGGTGCATAGTATTATCTCTACATCTTCTGCAATGGATGAAAATTAGAAGCCTGATATAAACAGATTTCACATGCAATCGGGCACAAAACATAGGTACGTAGCATTATTTCTACTTCTCATGCAGTAGATAAAAATTAGAAACCTAATATAAACCGATTTCACATGCTATCGGACACAAAACATAGGTACGTAGTATTATTTTTACATCTCCTGCAATAGATAAAAATTACAAAACCTGAAATAAACCGATTTTTCATGCTATGGGTAATACAACATAGGAATGTAGTATTATCTGTAGATCTTCTGCAATGGATGAAAATTAGAATTCTAATACAAACTGCTTTCACATTCAAGCGGGCACAAAAAAATAACATAGCATCATTTCTACATCTCCTGTAATAGATGGAAATTAGAAACCTTATATAAAGCGATTTCACATGCGATCGGGCACAGAACATAGGTACGTAGCATTATTTCTACATATTTTGCAAGTGATGAAAAATTAGGAACCTGATATAAACCGATTTCACATGCATTCGGGAATACAACATAGGAACGTAGTATTATCTATAGATCTTCAGCAATGGATAAAAATTAGAAACCTAATATAAACCGATTTCACATGGAATCGGGCACACAACATAGGTACATAGCATCATTTCTACATCTCTTGTAATAGATAGAAATTAGAAACCTGATATAAACTGATTTCACATGCGATCGGGCACAGAACATAGGTACGTAATATTATTGTAATATTGTGTAATAGATAAAAAGTTAGTGACCTAATACAGACCGATTTCACATGCAATCGGGCATAAAACATAGGTGCATAGTATTATCTCTACATCTTCTGCAATGGATGAAAATTAGATGCCTGGTATAAACCGATTTTACATGCAATCAGGCACAAAACATAGGTACGTAGCATTATTTCTACTTCTCCCGCAGTAGATAAAAATAAGAAACCTGATATAGACGATTCCACATACAATTAGACACACAACATAGGTAAGTAGGATTATCTTTACATCTCCTGCAATAGATGAAAATGAAAAACCTAATATAAACCAATTTCTTATGCAATCAGACACAGAACATAGGTACGTAGCATTATTTCTACTTATCTTGCAAGTGATGAAAAATTAGGAACCTGATATAAACCGATTTCACATGCATTCGGGAATACAACATAGGAACGTAGTATTATCTATAGATCTTCAGCAATGGATAAAAATTAGAAACCTAATATAAACCGATTTCACATGCAATCGGGCACACAACATAGGTACATAGCATCATTTCTACATCTCTTGTAATAGATAGAAATTAGAAACCTGATATAAACTGA
Organism: Pelagia noctiluca; assembly: GCA_963924455.1. Taxonomy (NCBI): domain Eukaryota; kingdom Metazoa; phylum Cnidaria; class Scyphozoa; order Semaeostomeae; family Pelagiidae; genus Pelagia; species Pelagia noctiluca. The sequence continues at coordinate 10,595,371 of OZ004320.1, read as the reverse complement.
TTTCACATGCGATCGGGCACAGAACATAGGTACGTAATATTATTGTAATATTGTGTAATAGATAAAAAGTTAGTGACCTAATACAGACCGATTTCACATGCAATCGGGCATAAAACATAGGTGCATAGTATTATCTCTACATCTTCTGCAATGGATGAAAATTAGATGCCTGGTATAAACCGATTTTACATGCAATCAGGCACAAAACATAGGTACGTAGCATTATTTCTACTTCTCCCGCAGTAGATAAAAATAAGAAACCTGATATAGACGATTCCACATACAATTTGACACACAACATAGGTAAGTAGGATTATCTTTACATCTCCTGCAATAGATGAAAATGAAAAACCTAATATAAACCAATTTCTTATGCAATCAGGCACAAAACATAGGTACGTAGCATAATTTTTACATCTCCTGCAATAGATAAAAATTACAAAACCTGAAATTAAACGATTTTTCATGCAATCGGGAATACAACATAGGAACGTAGTATTATCTTTAAATCTTCTGCAATGGATGAAAATTACAATTCTTATATAAACCGATTTCACATGCAATCGGGCACACAACATAGGTACATAGCATCATTTCTACAATTCCTGTAATAGATAGAAAGTAGAAACCTGATAAAAACCGATTTTACATGCCAACAGGCACACAGCATAGGTACATTGTATCATTTCTATATCTCCTGTGATAGATAGAAATAAGAAACCTGATATAAGCCGACTTCACATGCAATCGCGCACACAACATAGGTGCATAGCATTATTTCTACATATCTTGCAATAGATAAAAAATTTGGAAGCTAATACCAACCGATTTCACATGCAATCGGGTATACCTTAAAGGTTCGTAGTATTATTTCTACACGTTCTGCAATTGATGAAAAATAGAAACCTAATATAAACTGATTTAACATGCAATCGAGCAAACAACCTAGGTACATAGTATCATTTGTACATCTCCTGCGTTAGATAAAAATTAGAAATCTAATATAAACCGATTTCACTTGCAATGGGGCACCCAACATAGGTACATAGCATCATTTCTAGATCTCCTGTAATAGATAGAAATTAGAAACTTGATATAAACCGATTTCACATGACATCGGGCACAGAACATAGGTATGTAGCATTATTTGTACATATCGTGCAATAGATAAAAAGTAAGGAACCTAATACAGACCGATTTCACATGCAATCGGGCATACAACATAGGTGCATAGTTTTATCTCTACATCTTCTGCAATGGATGAAAATTAGAAGCCTGATATAAAGAGATTTCACATGCAATCGGGCACAAAACATAGGTACGTAGCATTATTTCTACATCTCATGCAGTAGATAAAAATTAGAAACCTAATATAAACCGATTTCACATGTATCGAACACAAAACATAGGTACGTAGTATTATTTTTACATCTCCTGCAATAGATAAAAATTACAAAACCTGAAATAAACCGATTTTTCATGCAATGGGTAATACAACATAGGAACGTTGTATTATCTGTAGATCTTCTGCAATGGATGAAAATTAGAATTCTAATGAAAACCGATTTCACATGAAATGCGGCACACAACATAGGTACACAGCATCATTTGTACATCTCCTGTAATAGATAGAAATTAGAAACTTGATATAAACCGATTTCACATGACATCAGGCACAGAACATAGGTGCGTAGCATTATTTGTACATATCGTGCAATAGATAGAAAGTTAGGAACCTAATACAGACCGATTTCACATGCAATCGGGCATACAACATAGGTGCATAGTTTTATCTCTACATCTTCTGCAATGGATGAAAATTAGAAGCCTGATATAAAGAGATTTCACATGCAATCGGGCACAAAACATAGGTACGTAGCATTATTTCTACATCTCATGCAGTAGATAAAAATTAGAAACCTAATATAAACCGATTTCACATGTATCGAACACAAAACATAGGTACGTAGTATTATTTTTACATCTCCTGCAATAGATAAAAATTACAAAACCTGAAATAAACCGATTTTTCATGCAATGGGTAATACAACATAGGAACGTTGTATTATCTGTAGATCTTCTGCAATGGATGAAAATTAGAATTCTAATGAAAACCGATTTCACATGAAATGCGGCACACAACATAGGTACACAGCATCATTTGTACATCTCCTGTAATAGATAGAAATTAGAAACTTGATATAAACCGATTTCACATGACATCAGGCACAGAACATAGGTGCGTAGCATTATTTGTACATATCGTGCAATAGATAGAAAGTTAGGAACCTAATACAGACCGATTTCACATGCAATCGGGCATACAGCGTAGGTGCATAGTTTTATCTCCACATCTTCTGCAATAGATGAAAATTAGAAGCCTGATATAAAGAGATTTCATATGCAATCGGGCACAAAACATAGGTACGTAGCATTATTTCTACATCTCATGCAGTAGATAAAAATTAGAAACCTAATATAAACCGATTTCACATGTATCGAACACAAAACATAGGTACGTAGTATTATTTTTACATCTCCTGCAATAGATAAAATTACAAAACCTGAAATAAACCGATTTTTCATGCAATGGGTAATACAACTTAGGAACGTAGTATTATCTGTAGATCTTCTGCAATGGATGAAAATTGGAAACCTAATATAAACCGATTTCACTTGCACTCGGGCACACAACATAGGTTCATAGCATCATTTCTGCTTCTCATGCAGTAGATAAAAACAAAAAACCTGATATGAACCGATTTACTTGCAATCGGGCACACAACATAGGTACGTAACATTATTTCTACATATCTTGCAATTGATGAAAAATTAGGAACCTTATATAAACCGATTTCATATGCAATCGGGAATACAACATAGGAACGTAGTATTATCTGTAGATCCTCTGCAATGGATGAAAATTAGACGCCTGATATAAACCGATTTCACATGCAATCGAACACAAAACATAAATACAAAATATTATTTCTACTTCTCATGCAGTACATAAAAATTAGAAACCTAATAAAAACTGATTTCTTATGCAATTTGACACACAACATAGGTTCATAGCATCATTTCTACTTATCGTGCGGTAGATAAAAACAAGAAACCAGATATAAACCGATTTCATATGCAATCGGGCACAAAACATAGGTACATAGCATTATTTCTACATCTCCTGCAATCAAAAAATTAAAACCCTAATATATACCGATTCCACATGTCATTGGGCACAGAACATCTATATGTAGCAATATCTCTTCCTCTCCTGCGATGGATAAAGATTAGAAAACTAATATAGACCGATTTCACATGCCATCGGGCACACAACATAGGTAGAAAGAATCATTTCTACATCTCGAGCGATAGATCAAAATTAGAAACCTTATATAAACTGATTTCACGTGCAATCGGGAATAAAACATAGGTACGAAGTATTATCTCTAGATCTTCTGCAATGGATGAAAATTAGGAACCTAACATAAACCAATTTCACATGCAATCGGGCACACAACATAATTACATAGCATCATTTCTTCATCTCCTGTAATAGATAGAAATTAGAAACCTTATATAAACTGATTTCACATGCGATAGGGCAGAGAACATAGGAAAGTAGCATTATTTTTACATATGGTGCAATAGATAAAAAGTTAGGAACCTAATACCAACCGATTTCACATGCAATCGGGCACACAAAATAATTACATAGCATCAATTCTACATCTCCTGTAATAGATGGAAATTACAAACCTTATATAAAGCGATTTCACATGCAATCGAGCAAACAACATAGGTACATAGTATCATTTCTACATTTCTTGCGTTCGATAAAAATTAGAAATCTAATATAAACCGATTTTACATGCAATTGGGCACTCAACAGAGGTACATACCATCATTTCTATTTCTCATGTAGTAGATGAAAGTTAGCAACCTAATTTAAACCGATTTGTTATGCAATTGGACACACAACATAGGTTCGTAGCATTATTTCTACTTCTCGTGCAGTAGATAAACACAAGAAACCTAATATAAAGCGACTTCACATACCCTCGGGCACACAACATAGGTACATGAAATTATTTCTACATCTCCTACAATACGTAAAATTAGACACCTAATATAAACCGATTTCACATGCTATCAGACACAAAACATAGGTTTGTAGCATTATTTGTACTTCTCATGCAATAGATAAAGACAAGAAACCCGATAGAAACCTATTTCACATTCAATCTGGCAAACAACATAGATAGGTAGCATTATTTCTACATCTCCTGCAATCAAAAAATTAAAAACGTAATATATACCGATTCCACATGCCATTGGGTACACAACATTTGTACGTAGTAATATTTTTTCCTCTCCTGCGATGGATAGAGATTAGAAAACTAATATAAACCGATTTCACAGGCCATCGGGCACACAACATAGGCTTATAGCAGTATTTGTACTTCTTATGTAGTGGATAAAAATTAGAAACCTAATAAAAACCAATTTCTTATGCAATTGGACACACAAAATAGGTTCATAGCATTATTTCTACTTCTCGTGAAGAAGATAAAACCGAAAAACCTGATATAAACCGATTTCACTTGCGAACCGGCACAGAATATAGGTACGTAGCATTATTTCTACGTATCTTGCAATTTATGAAAAATTAGGAACCTTATATAAACCGATTTCACATGCAATCGGAAATACAACATAGGAACGTAGTGTTATCTGTATATCTTCTCCAATGGCTGGAAATTAGAAACCTAATATAAACCGGTTTCACATGCAATCGGGCACACAACATAGGTACATAGCATCATTTCTACATCTCCTGTAATAGATAGAAATTAAAAACCTGATATAAACCGATTTCACATGCAATCCGGTATACAACATAGCTTCATAGTATTATCTCTGCATCTTTTGCAATTGATGAAAATTAGAAGCATGATATAAACCGATTTCACATGCAATCGGGCACAAAATATTGGTACGTAGCATTATTTCTACTTCTCATGCAGTAGATATAAATTAGAAACCTAATAAAAACTGATTTCTTATGCAATTGGACACACAACATAGGCTCATAGCATTATTTCTACTTATCGTGCAGTAGATAAAAACAAGAAACAAGATATAAACCAATTTTATATGCAATCGGGCACAAAACATAGGTAGATAGCATTATTTCTACATCTTCCGCAATATATAAAGATTAGAAACCTAATATCATCCGATTCCAAATGCAATCGGTCACACAACATAGGTACGTAGCATTATATCTAGATCTCTTGCAATAGATGAAAAATTAGAACCTAATATAAACCAATTCCAAATGCAATCCGACAAACAACATAGGTTCGTAGCATTATATCTAATTCTCATGTACTAGATAAAAACAAGACACCTGATATACACCGATTCTACATGCAATCTGGCAAACAACATAGGTACGTAGCATTATTTTTACATCTCCTGCAATACATAAAAATTAAAACCTAATATAAACCGATTCCACATGTAGTGGGCACACAACATATGTATGTAGCATTATCTCTACCTCATCTGCGATAGATAAAAATTAGAAACCTAATATAAACCGAGTTCCCATGCAATCGGGCTTAGAACATAGGCACATTATATCATTTCTACATCTCCTGCGATAGATAAAGATTAGAAATCTGATAAAAACGGATTTCACATGCCATTTGGCACACAACATAGGTACGTAGCATAATTTCTATACCTCTTGCAGTAGATTGAAAATTAGAAACCTAATATAAACCGACTACACATGCAATTTGGCACATAAGATAGGTACAATGCATTATTTCTGCATCTTCTGCATTAGATAGAAAATTAGAAACCTAATATAAACCGATTACACATGCAATCGGGCACACATTATAGGTATGTAGCATTATTTCTACTTTTCATGCAGTAGAGAAAAACAAGAGACCTGATATAAACGGTTTCAGATGCAATAGCGCACTTAACATAGGTATGTAACATTATTTCTACATCTGTTGCAAAAGACAGAAATTATAAACCTAATAGAAACCGATTTTCACATGTCATTTGGCATACAACATAGCTGAGTAGCCAAAGCTCTACCTGTCCTGCGATAGATAAAGATTAGAAAACTAATATAAACCGATTTATCATGCAATCGAGCATACAACATACGTACATAGCATCATTTCTACATCTCCTGCAAAATATAAAATTCAGAAACCTGATATAAACCGACTTCACATTCCATCGGGCACACAACATAGGTACCTATTATTATTTCTACATCTCCTGCGATAGATAGATAATTAGAAACCTGATATAAACCGATTTCACATGCAATCGGACACACAACATAGGTATGTAGCATTAAATCTACATCTCCTGAAAAAGATAGAAATTAAAAACCTAATAGAAACCGATTGCACATGCAATTGGGCACACAAGTTAGGTACGTAGCATTATCTCTACATCTCCTGCAATAAATAAAAATTAAGAACTAAAAATAAATCGAAAATTAAACTTAACTAAAAATCAAACTAAAAATTAAAAACTTAATAGAAATCGATTTCACATTGAATGGGGCACACAACATAGGCACATAGCATTATTTGTACTTCTCCTGCAATAGATAAGAAATTAGAAACCTAATACAAACTGATTTCACATGCAATCAGACACACAACATAGGTTGGTAGCATTATTTCTACTTCTTATATAGTAGTTAAAATTTGAAAATGGAATGTTGGTGCCACTGGACAGTAATTTCTTAGTCATTCAGATAGCACTATTCCGGCGGCCCACGTTGGAATAATATTATTTGCAGTCACAAAACATTCAACAGCAGAGATAAACGAGAACATAATACACAACGTACATAATGATGATTGAAAACTAGTTCCAATCTCAAAACTTTATCTATCCTATCGTTCCAAATCCTTAATATATATATTTTTGTATGTTTTTTGGAGATTTTGGGTCGACTCAAAAGGGGTAGATATATTCCTGCCACTTTATACAAAGGTAAAAGTGGAGAAGTAAATTAAGGATCTGGAATTTGAATTCCCAAAATCGAACAAAAACCGGCACTCTCTTGAACTGACTTCATCTCTGGGATAAAAGGCTAAAAAGATGAATCGAGACAATTAAGCTTTGTATAAAGTAAATGCTCAAGTTGGATATCTCCTAATAGACTCAATATTTACTGCCCCAACATTGGACTCAATAATTGGGATGAGAATTCGCAAAATCGACAAAAACTGGCACTTTCTTCAACTCTTCTCTGTAAGAAAACGCTGAAGGAAAGTGAAACATGTTAGATCAGATAATCAAGTTTGGTAAAAATGAACTGCCCGATTGGGCTCAACATTTACTGCCCCTAAGAGGGGCTCAACAATTACTGCCCCAAGTAGGAATCAACAATTACTTCCCCAAATAGGGCTCAACAATTACTGCCCCAAATAGGGCTCAACAATTACTGCCCAAAATAAGGCTCAAAATTACTGCCCCAAATAGGGTTCAACAATTACTGCCCCAAATAGGGTTCAATAATTACTGCCCCAAATTGGGCTAAAAAGTATTGCCCCAAATAGGGCTCAACAATTACTGCTCCAAACAGGGCTCAACAATTACTGCCCCAAATAGGGCTCAACAATTACTGCCCCAAATAGGGCTCAACAATTACTGCCCCAAGTAGGGTTCAACAATTACTCCCCAAAATAGGGCTCAACAACTACTGCCTCAATAGGGCTCAACAATTACTGCCCCAAACATAGCTTAACAATTACTGCCCCAGATTTAGCTTAACATTTACTGCCCAAATAGGGATCAACATTTATTGCCTTCAATATTCCATAAACTCGTATTGGAAATACAGATACATAACAGACCCATTGAGTTATAAAGTAACAATGCACTGCATGCCGAAAACAGGCTAGACAATGGTAAATATTTACGGCTCAATCCGTTACTGCCCACACATCCGAATCAACAATTACTGCCGAACTAAGTTTTAAAATTCGTTTCCAAGGGCAATAGATCAACAGCTATAACAGGTTATACCATAGATAAATATCTTGGTGAATATGCATGATGTTGTCAATAGGGGTCATTATTTACTGCCCCTGCATTTTGCTAAAAATTTACTGCCCCCGTACCGGGTTTAAGAGTTACCTTCTGCCAAGCATGTTTGGAAATGCGTGCCCCTACGGGCTATAAAACAACTGCCAGAATTGGCTAAGACGTGCGTGCCCCAACCGGCCATAAAACAACTACCAGAACTGGCTAAAACGTGCGTGCCCCAACAGGCTATAAAGCAACTGCCAGAATTGGCTAAAACGTGCATGCCCCAACGGGCTATAAAGCAACTGCCAGAATTGGCTTAAACGTGCATGCCCCAACGGGCTATAAAGTAACTGCCAGAATTGGCTAAGACGTGCGTGCCCCAACGGGCCATAAAACAACTGCCAGAACTGGCTAAGACGTACTAGCTTCAATACGCTATAACTAAACTGCCCACCCGGGCTATACAATAGCTAAAAATCTGCCAAAGCGTGCTATACAACAACCAAATATACATATATGCCGAAGTGGTTTAAAGAATAACTACATAAACATTACATGCCTAGACGAGGTACCCAACAAAAGATTTACACGAAGTTACCAATAGAGCTTATTATATACTGCTCCCACATCGGGCTCAATCTTTACTGCTCCGTATCGGGTTTAACAATTGACTTCTGCAAAAGTATGTTCTAAAATGTGTGCCCCAAAGGGTTATAAAATAACTGCCCGGACTGACTACAACATGCCTGCCCCAACAGGCTATGAATTAGCTGCTAACACGGATTATACAATTGCCTCACATGTGCAAAAACTTGCCATACAATAACCAAATCCACCTTATATGCCAACACAGGTTATAGAATGACTACATATACATAACGTGCCTAAACAGGCTAACAATGAAAGATATACACGAACTTACCAATTGGGCTCATTATATTCCGCTCCCCAAATGGGCTCAATATTTACTGCCCCCGCATCTGGATTGAAAACTATGCTTTATTCAAATAGCTTTCAAAATGTGTCCCCAACGTGCTAAAAAGCTAACCGTAACAACTGGCTATACAATTATCAAATAAACAAAAGATGCCTGAAGGGGCTATACAACAACTAACTAAACATCGTTTGCCTAAAACGGGCTATCTCATAAGTAATTGTACGTGACATTCCTTTAGTGGGCTATGATGCTATAAATCAATATATGAGATATACCCCAAAACGGACTATGCAATGCCAGAGTTCCGTAATGTTTCCCAAAGAGGTATATTATAACTGACATACAAAACGTGCCCGAAACACACTAGAAAACGTGTACATATTCAAAGGTTCCCCAGAAGACTATGCAATGACTGCTCAAACGGGTTTTGATAAAAAGTGGCTTATACCAACGCGATCTGCCCCAACAGGCAAATTAAAACAAGGACTCGACCGGCTCAACCCAAGAATATCCTTAGGAGTTTGTTTATTGAGGGACAGGGAGGGAAAGGGAAGCTGTATGAATCGAAGGCTAGAATAAAATCTTACAGGAACAAAGGAAAGCAGAAAAGATAGGGAAGGGAGGGGATAAAAGTTTTCTTTGACACAAGCAAACAGCTTGCGTGAGACTTGAGTCGTAATAATTTGAAATCCAAACGACTAAATTTATAAACTAGAAACAAGAAACAGCGTGGTGTCCAATTATTCCCAAATGAGTGCAAGCCCGTATTCGTAATCAGGTTGAAATTTAAAAATTGAACGAGCCTTACCTGTAAGGTGAAGTTTGATTGTAATTCCTCTCTCGCATCAACAGGAACGGAGGAGTCACATGAGAAGCGAGGCGCACGCGCTGTCGTCATCCTTCAACGCGAAGTGATTGCAGGAGAATATAAGAAATAGAACGTAAGAAATAGAACGAAGGAGTCACGGGAGGGTCTCTATAAGAATGCCTGGGTTGGGCATGTGACTCCTCCGTTCCTGTTGATGCCAGAGAAGAATTACAATCAAACTTCACCTTACAGGTAAGGCTCGTTCAATTTTAAAATTCTTCTCTGTCATCAACTACGTCACTACGGAGTCCCATGAGATTTTAAAGCCCTGCAATCACGAGCAAGTAGCTATACACATCATAAATGGCTAAAGCATTCAGCAAAATATATATAAGAAATCGCAAGGCTACATGTTATCAAAGAATAGCCTACTTGTCCAAAGTATGTTTCATTAAGTTTCTGACGATAAAACTTGGCGAAACTAGCTTCGTTCGTCCATTCAGCACTTTGCATAATGGTAGTAAGACTCGAGACTGCTTACTTTGTAGCAGACGTTGATGCAGATTTGCATCAAAGCACAGCGCAGATAAAACACGAGTGTTTATTCCAGCACTATTCAGTGTCTTCTTCGCCCATTTGGCGATGGTATCTTTGGATACTAAGTGGCTTATTTATGTGTAGCTAATGAACAGAAAATTGTAATTCCTCGTATATTAGTGGTTCTTTTTTGATATTCTGTTAAGGTAATAAAGATATAAAGACTAGGCTCAATATGGTTAGTTCAAAACTCCAGAGGTAGCTACTTGATGTTTACCTTACCTTGAAGTTGTTGCTACTTGATGTTTACCTGGCCTGGAAGTTGTTAATTGTTTCAAGGGCAAATTAAAATTGCTGTATCTCTCAAAAAACACGTAATATTCTACTGAAACCTGTTCGACTTTTCCTCAAATTTATCAGAGAACCTGAAAAAATTATTTTTGTTACTATCATACCTTTGCTAATCACGTGACACCTCTTTTGTCAACAAGCGATCAGGTGTTAAAATGTTTTAGGGCCCATTTTTCTGCCACTATAACATATAGAGACTTGCTTGAAGCACCATTGGGTTTATTTTGGCAAGGGCTTTTGAATGATATATAATTTATTAGTACTTGCTGACGTAAGCAAAATTTAAAATTTATGACGTCATCAATGTTTATGACGTCATATTTATAAAAGACAATTTTTTTTTTCATTTGAAATTCCTTTTTTGGCGTTCCTGAATAGAGATAAACTAGAAAAATTCTATTTTTCAATCTGAATAGCTATTTTATCTTATTTTTCTTCATTGTAAAATTTATCCACTTGAACATTTATGAAAAAAATTGTAAAAATATAAAAAAATTGGAATTAATGTCAAGAAAATTCATAGGTTATGATTTCAAAATGCTTTTTGTTCATTAATAGACCATTTGAGAGGCAACAATTCAATAAGGATAGCTTCAATAACAAGCTAAATGCCTATAAGTAGTTATCATGGTTTTTGTGACTTATGACGTCACTGTGACGTCATTGGTAGCCATTATCGTTTAAAGAACACCATCAATCGATAGAGCAAGTAAAGTTCTATAGTTCTACCAAGCTTCAAGCTTTTATCGCGTTCCTAACAAGAATTATAGGGGGCGGGCACAATGTGCCCCCCCGTAGTACAAGGGTCCAAAAAGCCCGGTAGTAATAGGGTTAACCAATCTATCTGGTAATTTTTAAATATTGTTTATACTAATAACATGTGCAGTTTGACACTTTAACTATGAAACAAAACATACAATAGTAGTGGATTTCCATATTAACTCCTTTAAAATCTACCTTCTCACCTGGAGTAGTATGTAAAGATAACAAAGGATGTCATCCAAACCTCCCTTGGAAATCTTCAAATCAAAAGGTGTTTAGATTTGAAGTTCATTGACCTGAGTTATTGTTGTAGATAGAGCAGGCCTAGCTGTATTGATAGTAGCACTTCATCCTAACCCCTTAGTTAAAACTCAGCAATTTATGCCCTTCGGGTAGAAACAAGGAAACGTTATTCTCAATGCAGTATAAGTTTTCCAAGGCTGAAAATAAGATTCATATTCCTTTCGTGTACTTGCCTCTAAGATGCCATAGTTACTTTTTCGACTTAATTAGATAAATTTCTTGACTCTATTTTTTGGCGGACAAGTGACAATCAATCTTAGCTTTTGCGCGAGGGGATGTATTTCCTCTGAATGATTTCAGAGACGTAGTGATAGTTGGCTGGTTAGGATTATGGGAACCCTGCACATAAAAGTTTCTTTGATTGAGGATATCATGGTTTGTAACTAAAATAATAATAATATGGTTGGTTGGGTAGGCCACTCAGGAAACAATTACTCCCTCTGCCTTTTGCCTCGATCATTACCTTGTGTAAGGCTATCGCTATTATGCTGAAATGGGGGGACTTGTAGAATTTGTTATATGATCAATCCAAAGTAAAGCATCAACAGCAATACCACCAGGATCTGGCTCAAAAGATATAAAGTAAGTAAATTGTGTATTAAGCCTTTTCCAAGTAAATCTTCATATGGGCACTAAAGAAAATGCTTTTAGCGTGAAAGCCAAATATTGGAATCTAGTTTCAATTCAGTTGAATAAGCAATGTCAGCCTTGACATTATCTTTCCCTGGGATGTGTGCTGGCGCCAGTCATTTGTCTTGCTTACGGCAACACTCCCCAATCTCGTTACATATGTCATTATGAATATCTTTAGCCCATATTATTGGCAACTGAAACTGCAGTTGTCAGACATAAATTTCATTTGTATATTTTCTCAATGTCTCGATTTTGTTTGCAGGGCGAAAATAATCCCTTTCATTCAAGGCAATCAATGCAATACTGCTAAGCAGATAAAACCGCTGTCCTTCAGTAGAGATGCTCTCATAAATTGTGCCCTACCCTGCAAGGGTTACATCTGTCTTAATAACATGTTGTGGATTTCCACGTGTAAGTGGTCGAAAAGAATGACCTCTGGTATCCAATCACCAGTGAACTTTCAGACTTAGCTTCATGACTGATAACAATATGTGAATCAAAATCTCCTTTTGAGTTTTTGACGTCTCTGTTTCATCTTTCTCAAATTGCCGATAGCAAAGTAGTTCAAGCATGTTGCCCGGGGAACCAGAGACAATGATGCAAAGTGTTTAAACCACATCATGTATTGTAAGATGAGAGGTTCTTTGAAAATTGTGTGACACCCTGCCAAGATTGACTTAACCTTTTCGTAAGTTGGTGGACAGTCACCCTTTGAGAATCTAAATGAAAGGCTCAGGTTGATGATTAGTAGAGGTAGTGAATACTGATTGTTCCTGTTGAATCCTATGATTCCTAAATCCAAAAGCAAGGTTGTGGCTTAGATGACGTTCTGGTTGTGGCTTTTTATCGTAGAGTGCTGTTCCCGGTCGGAAATTTCAGAAGGGCTTTCAAATTCTACATTTGCCTCCATGACACAGTGACATTACATTGTGATCCTTCGTTATATCACGCCATGCGTTTTTATGTGATTATATCTTACCAGCCCTAAAGTTATCACACTGATATGTAAAAAACTCAACAAGTTTAGGGAAAAACTCAAAACCGTTACTGACAATAAATTGTTCTAGGCCTTTCAGTATTTCTACAGGGTCCTTGAATTGTTGTGGGCTTTTGCCCTGGGTGTTGAATCGCTGACTCCACACCCTTTCCCCTAACCCGTGACGGCGGAGGCCTTGCCATAAAAATCATGCCTGCGGCAAAAATGAGGAAAACCAACCCTACTTTCAAAAACGTTGAAATGATCATGACAATTGGAAAAAACTGGTTATAAATAATTTTTGATTAATAGGTTTTCCCAACTCCTTTGATTCGTTTTTCCGACATCTTCGCTAGAAAATCATGACGAGGGGGTATTACAATGGAGGCTGAACAGAAGGTCTGAAATTCAGACCTCGGGGCATTTTTCAGGTAGGCCTTTTGTATCTTTGATAGATTGGAAATAAGATGGCCTTCTTATGCAATTGCATGGTACAACATAATGATATGGTTCTTATCCCCAATGTCGTTCTTGAATGAATTTTTCAGGAATTGAATAGCTTTTAAGCATCAAACACCCAATTTGGTGATTGTTTGTCTTGCATATCACTCGAATGTCAACTTTTTCCTTCTCCCATTGCAAATAATCACATAACTCATTTTTTCTTCTTGATTTGGTGCAATTTCGCTAGGGCAGCTATGGGACCTCTTACAGTTGTGGGTTACGATTTTTCAATCTTTATATTTTGCCCTCAGCCATTATCGACAGATGTCACTAGTTTTTCATCAAAATGTTTTTACACATTTTCAGGGTTTTAAAACGGCTCACCTATTTCTTCGAAGAAAATTTAGTTATTTCGACCAAGTCGAGTTCATCATCATCAAGGTGAATACTCAAAATATCATCAAAAGTATCGGGTTCATTATCCCGAGAATGTTTTGCCGATGGCTTTTCACTTTCCTCATCTTTTCTAAGTTTTGCGCCGGTTGCAACTGCAAAACTGTCATAACTCCCGGTGGGAAAAGCAATTTTTGTCCGGTGGACAACGTTACAGAGTGCCCGATGGGCAGATTTGGCTGTTTTTTAGGCAACATCTAAAACCCGATGGGTAAATCTACATTAGAAGACCCGTTCGGTCCTTCACTATTATGCCCGGTGGGCGCATTCATAAAACTTTGAACTAACTATTTTGATAATTCTATCATAGAACTCATGTTGGTTCTGAGTGTGTGTGAAGTTTCATTTCAATTAGTTATGATTTCAGTTTGACTTCACTACCAATTTCAGGCATGTTTTCTTGATGCCCCTGAGGGCCAATCAGTGATCAACATTTTAACCTAATAATAAAATCATTGATTTCATCAAATTAAATGTGCATTTACCTTAATGAATTTGAAACAGTTAAGCGTATTACATCAGCAACATTTCAGTTGTACAAGAAAAAGCAAACAAAACTCACCAATTCAATATTTTTACCTTCGACTTTGGAGAGAAAATTTTCGCATCCGGACAACAGACAGGAATGCCACGCAATGACGACAGCGCGTGCGCCTCGCTTCTCATGGGACTCCGTAGTGACGTAGTTGATGACAGAGAAGAATCATAATTAACGCTGATCCATTTCCCTATGGTAATCGCCATGATCTGCTTGCCAAATGTAACGAAATAGCTTAAAAATTCGTGCGTCAATGAATAAATAATGCCTAAATTCCTTTTCTAAGTCCCTAATGGAAAACCAATCCATATAAAAGTAAATGCACAAGCATCTCAATAGTTTTCTATAGCTGATACAATGAACTGAACCAACGATGTATAACACTTAAAACGATTTCATTTTATGCTGATCAACAATACGATCAAACATTCCGCTTGCAAACGCTAACCCCAGACAAAGAGGCCTTTGTCTCTCGAACAAAAACAACAAATCTGATATAAACCAATTAAATATGCAATCGGGCAAAAAACATAGGTAAGTAGCATTTTTTATATACCTCTTAAAATAGATAAAAATTTGAAACCTAATATAAACCGACCCTACATGCAATCGGGCACACAGCATAGGTGCGTAGCATTATCTCTACATCTCCTGCTCAAGATAAAAATTAGAAACCAGAGATAAACCGACTTCAAAGCCATCGGGCACACAACATAGGTACATAAAATTATTTCTACATCTCTTGCAATAGGTAAAAAATTATAGAAAACTAATATAAACCGATCTCACAAGCAATCGGGCACAACACATAGGTACATAGTTATATTTTTACATCTCCTGCAATAAATAGAATATTAGAAACCTAATATAAACCGATCTCACATGCAATAAAGCACACAACATAGGTACGTAGCATTATTTCTACATCTCCTGCAATAGATAGTAAATTAGAAACCAAATAAAAACCGATTTTTCATGCAATCAGGCACACAACATAGGTACGTAGCATAATTTTTACATATCCTCAATATATAGAAAATTAGAAACGTAAAATAAACCGATTCCACATGCAATCGGGCACACAACATAGGTACGTAGCATTATTTCTACTTCTTATGAAGTGGATAAAAACAAGGAACCTAATAAAAAACCGATTTTTCATGCCATCGGGCAGACAACATAAGTACATAGCATTATATTCATATCCTACAATAGCTAAATAATTACAAACCTAATAGAAACTGATTTCACATGCAGTCGGACACATAACATAGGTTCGTAGCATTATTTTTACTTCTCATGCAGCAGATAAAAACAAGAAACCTAAAAAACCGATTTTTCATGCTATTGGGCACACAACATAGGTACATAGCATTATTTTCATATCTCCTGCAATAGATAGAAAATTAGAAACCTAAAATATACCGATCTCACATGCAATAAAGCACACAACATAGGTACGTAGCATTTTTTCTACATCTCCTGCAATAGATAGAAAATTAGAAACCTAATAAAACCGATTTTTCCTGCAATAAGGCATACATCATAGGTACGTAGCATTATTTTTACATATCCTACAATACATGAAAAATTACAAACCTAATAGGAACCGATTTCACATGCAATCGGAAACATAACATAGGTTCGTAGCATTTTTTCTACTTCTCATGCAGCAGATAAAAATAAGAAACCTGATATAAAACGATTTCAAATGCAATCAGGCAAACAATAAAGGTATGTTACATTATTTCTATATCTCCTGCAATAGATAGAAATTCGAAACCTAATATAAACCGATTCCACATGCAATCGGGCACACAATATAGTCACGTAGCATTATCTCAACCTCTCTGGATGGATAAAAATTAGAAACCTAATAAAAACCGATTTTACATGCAATCGGGCAAACAATATATGTATATAGCATCATTTCTACATCCCCTGCAATTGATAAAACTAGAAACCTGATATAAACCAATTTCACATGCAATTGGGCACACAACATAGGTGCATAGCATAATTTCTACATCTCCTGCAGTAGATAAAAATTAGAAACCTTATATAAACCAGTTTCACATGCAATCGGGCAAACAATATAATAACGTAGCATTATCTCTACCTCTCTGGATGGATGAAAATTAGAAACCTAATATAAACCGATTTTACATGCAATCGGGCACACAATATATATATATAGCATCATTTCTACATCCCCTGCGATTGATAAAACTAGAAACCTGATAGAAACAAATTTCACATGTAATAGGGCACAGAACATAGGTACGTAGCATTATTTCTACTACTCATGCAGAGATAAAAACAAGAAACCTACAAAAAAACGATTTTTCATGCCATCCGACACAACATAGGTACGTAGCATTATTTTTACATATCCCGCATTAGATTAAAAATTACTAACCTAATAGAAACCGATTTCACATGGAATCGGAAACACCACTTAGGTTCGTATCATTATTTTTACTTCTTATGCAGTAGATAAAAACAATAAACCTGATATCAACTGACATCACATGCAATCGAGCACAGAACATAGGCGCATAGCATTATTTCTATATCTCCTGCAATAAATAGAAATTAGAAACCTACTATAAACCGAGTTCACATGCGATCGGGCACACAATAAATGTAAATAGCATCATTTCTACATCCCCTGCAATGGAAGAAATTAGAAACCTGATATAATCCGATTTCACATGCAATTGGGCACACAACATAGGTGCATAGCATCATTTCTACATCTCCTGCAGTAAATAAAAATTAGAAACCTAATATAAACCGATTTCACATGCAATCGGGCACACAACTTAGGTGCGTAGCATCATTTCTACATCTCATGCAGTAGATAAAAATTAGAAACCTAATAAAAACTGATTCTTCATGCAATCGGGCACAAAACATAGGTACGTAGCATTATTTTTACAAATCCTGCAATAGATAAAAGATTACAAACCTAAAAGAAACCAATTTCACATATAATCGGACACACAACATAGTTTCGTAGCATTATTTGTTGTTCTCTTGCAGTAGATAAAAACAATAAAACCTGATATAAACTGATTCCACATGCAATTAGGCTTACAACATAGGTGCGTAGCATCATTTCTACTTCTCATGCAATAGATAAAAATTTGAAATCTAATATAAACCGATCTCACATGCAATGAAGCACAAAACATAGGTACGTAGCATTATTTCTACATCTCCTGGAATAGATAGAAAATTAGAAACCTAATAAAAACCAATTTTCATGCAATCGGGCACACAACATAGGTACGTAGCATTATCTTTACATATCCTGCAATAGATAAAAAAATACAAACCTAATAGAAACCGATTTCACATGCAATCGGACACACAATATAGGTTCGTAACATTATTTTTATTCCTCGTGCAGCAAATAAAAACAAAAAACCTGATATAAACCGATTTCACATGCAAACGGGCACAAAACATAGGTATGTAGCTTTATCTCTACCTCTCTGGAGGGATAAAAATTAGAAACCTAATATCAACCAATTTCACATGCAATCGGGCACACAATATATGTAAATAGCATCATTTCTACATCCCCTGCAATTGATAAAGCTAGAAACCTGACATAAACCAATTTCACATGCAACCGGACACACAAATAGGTACGTAGCATTATTTTTACTTCTCATGCAGTAGATAAAAGCAAGAGAACCTGATAAAAACTGATTTTACATGCAATACGGCACCTATTATAGGTACGTAGCATAATTTCTACTTCTCAAGCAGTAGATAAAAACAAAAAACCTAAAAAAACCGATTTTGCATGCCATCGGGCACACAACATAGGAACGAAGCATTATGTTTACATATCTAGCAATAGATAAAAATTACTAACCTAAAAGAAACCGATTTCACATGGAATTCGACAAACAACATAAGTTCGTAATATTATTTTTACTTCTCATGCAGAAGATAAAAACAAGAAACCTGATATGAACTGATTTCACATGCAATCGAGCACACAACATAGGTGCGTAGAATTATTCATATATCTCCTGCAATAGATAAAAATTAGAAACCTACTATAAACCGATTTCACATGAAATCGGGCACATAATTTATGTAAATAGCATCA
Source organism: Pelagia noctiluca (assembly GCA_963924455.1). NCBI lineage: Eukaryota > Metazoa > Cnidaria > Scyphozoa > Semaeostomeae > Pelagiidae > Pelagia > Pelagia noctiluca. Next base: position 10,576,418 of record OZ004320.1, on the reverse strand, counting down.
TTTCTACATCCCCTGCAATGGATAAAATTAGAAACCTGATATAAACCGATCTCACATGCAATCGGACACACAACATAGGCACGTAGCATTATTTCTACTTCTCATGCAGTAGAAAAAAATCTGAAACCTAATATTAACCGATTTTACATGCAATCGGGCACACAATATAGGTACCTAGCATTATTTGTATATCTCCTGCAATAGATAAAAACAAGGAACCTAATATTAACCGATTTTACATGCTATCGGGCACACAACATAGGTACGTAGCATTATTTCTACTTCTCATGCAGTAGATAAAAACAAGAAAACTAATATAAACCGATCTCACATGCAATAAAGCACAACAAAGGTACGTAGCATTATTTCTACATCTCCCGCAGTAGATAGAAAATTAGAAACCTAATAAAAACCGATTTTTCATGCAATCGGGCACACAACATAGGTACGTAGCATTATTTTTACATATCCTGCAATAGATGAAAATTACAAACCTAATAGAAACCGATTTCTCATGCCATCGGCTACACAACATAGGTACAAAGCATTATTTTCATATATCCTGCAAGAGATGAAAATAAGAAACCTAATATAAATTGACTTCACATGCGATTAGGCTTACAACATAGGTGCGTAGCATCATTTCTACTTCTCATGCAATAGATAAAAATTTGAAATCTAATATAAACCGATCTCACATGCAATGAAGCACAAAACATAGGTACGTAGCATTATTTCTACATCTCCTGGAATAGATAGAAAATTAGAAACCTAATAAAAACCAATTTTCATGCAATCGGGCACACAACATAGGTACGTAGCATTATCTTTACATATCCTGCAATAGATAAAAAAATACAAACCTAATAGAAACCGATTTCACATGCAATCGGACACACAATATAGGTTCGTAACATTATTTTTATTCCTCGTGCAGCAAATAAAAACAAAAAACCTGATATAAACCGATTTCACATGCAAACGGGCACAAAACATAGGTATGTAGCTTTATCTCTACCTCTCTGGAGGGATAAAAATTAGAAACCTAATATCAACCAATTTCACATGCAATCGGGCACACAATATATGTAAATAGCATCATTTCTACATCCCCTGCAATTGATAAAGCTAGAAACCTGACATAAACCAATTTCACATGCAACCGGACACACAAATAGGTACGTAGCATTATTTTTACTTCTCATGCAGTAGATAAAAGCAAGAGAACCTGATAAAAACTGATTTTACATGCAATACGGCACCTATTATAGGTACGTAGCATAATTTCTACTTCTCAAGCAGTAGATAAAAACAAAAAACCTAAAAAAACCGATTTTGCATGCCATCGGGCACACAACATAGGTACGAAGCATTATGTTTACATATCTAGCAATAGATAAAAATTACTAACCTAAAAGAAACCGATTTCACATGGAATTCGACAAACAACATAAGTTCGTAATATTATTTTTACTTCTCATGCAGAAGATAAAAACAAGAAACCTGATATGAACTGATTTCACATGCAATCGAGCACACAACATAGGTGCGTAGAATTATTCATATATCTCCTGCAATAGATAAAAATTAGAAACCTACTATAAACCGATTTCACATGAAATCGGGCACATAATTTATGTAAATAGCATCATTTCTACATCCCCTGCAATGGATAAAATTAGAAACCTGATATAAACCGATCTCACATGCAATCGGACACACAACATAGGCACGTAGCATTATTTCTACTTCTCATGCAGTAGAAAAAAATCTGAAACCTAATATTAACCGATTTTACATGCAATCGGGCACACAATATAGGTACCTAGCATTATTTGTATATCTCCTGCAATAGATAAAAACAAGGAACCTAATATTAACCGATTTTACATGCTATCGGGCACACAACATAGGTACGTAGCATTATTTCTACTTCTCATGCAGTAGATAAAAACAAGAAAACTAATATAAACCGATCTCACATGCAATAAAGCACAACAAAGGTACGTAGCATTATTTCTACATCTCCCGCAGTAGATAGAAAATTAGAAACCTAATAAAAACCGATTTTTCATGCAATCGGGCACACAACATAGGTACGTAGCATTATTTTTACATATCCTGCAATAGATGAAAATTACAAACCTAATAGAAACCGATTTCTCATGCCATCGGCTACACAACATAGGTACAAAGCATTATTTTCATATATCCTGCAAGAGATGAAAATAAGAAACCTAATATAAATTGACTTCACATGCGATTGGACACATAACATAGTTTCATAGCATTATTTTACTTCTCATGCAGTAGATAGAAACAAGAAACGTAATAAAATCCGATTTTTGTGCAATCGGGCACACAACATAGGTACTTAGCATTATTCTTACATATCCTGCAATAGATAAAAAAATACAAACATAATAGAAACTTTTTCACATGCAATTGGACACACAACATAGGTTCATCGCAGTAATTTTACTTCTCATGCAGTAGATAAATACAAGAAACCTGATATAAACCGGTTTCACATGCAATCGGGCACGCAACATAGGTATATAGCATTATTTCTATATCTCCTGCAATAGATAGAAATTAGAGACCTAATATAAACCGATTTCACATGCAATCGGGACACAATAAATGTATAAAGCATCATTTCTACATCCCCTGCAATTGATAAAATTAGAAACCTGATATAAACCAATTTTACATGCAATCGGACACACAAATAGGTACGTAGCAATATTTGTAGTTCTCATGCAGTAGATAAAAACATTAAAACCTGATATAATCCAATTCCACATGCAATCAAGCACACAACATAGGTACGTAATATTATTTTTACTTCTCATACAATAGATAAAAATTTGAAACCTAATTTTAACCGATTGAACATGCAATCGGGCACACAACATAGGTACAAAGCTATATTACTACTTCTCATGCAAAAGATAAAAACAAGAAATCTAACAAAAACCGATTTTTCATGTAATTGGGCACACAAGATAGGTACGTAGCATTATTGTTACATATCCTCCAATAAATAAAAAATTACAAACCTAATAGAAACTTTTTCAAATGCAATTGGACACGCAACATAGGTATATAGCATTATTTCTATATCTCCTGCAATAGATAGAAATTAGAGACCTAATATAAACCGATTTCACATGCAATCGGGACACAATAAATGTATAAAGCATCATTTCTACATCCCCTGCAATTGATAAAATTAGAAACCTGATATAAACCAATTTTACATGCAATCGGACACACAAATAGGTACGTAGCAATATTTGTAGTTCTCATGCAGTAGATAAAAACATTAAAACCTGATATAATCCAATTCCACATGCAATCAAGCACACAACATAGGTACGTAATATTATTTTTACTTCTCATACAATAGATAAAAATTTGAAACCTAATTTTAACCGATTGAACATGCAATCGGGCACACAACATAGGTACAAAGCTATATTACTACTTCTCATGCAAAAGATAAAAACAAGAAATCTAACAAAAACCGATTTTTCATGTAATTGGGCACACAAGATAGGTACGTAGCATTATTGTTACATATCCTCCAATAAATAAAAAATTACAAACCTAATAGAAACTTTTTCAAATGCAATTGGACACACAACATAGGTTGGTAGCATTAATTTTACTTCTCATGCAGTAGATAAAAACAAGAAACCTGATATAAACCGATTTCACATGCAATCGGGCACTCAACATAAACACGTAGCATTATTTCTATAGTTTTAGTTTTAGTTTTAGTCTTTCTCGCTCAGGTTTAAAAAAACCTCTTCGCTGAGCTCTTCATATCTTCGTTTGTAACTTTCCATCTGATTTGTAATTATTATACATTAAGTCATTTTTCGAGTACAGATTATCCAGTCTGTTCTTAAAACTATTTAGAGATGGTGCATTTGCAACGAAAGCAGGCAAGCTGTTCCATTTCGGGGTTGTTCTAACTATATAGGAATTTTTCCTTATATCCTTGTCTGCTCTATGTGGGAAGAGTTTTAATGAGTGGCCTCTCTTGCTTGTTCTATCTGTCACATCTGCCCACAACTTGACTATTTTGTTTGAGTCTCCGTCATAGATGCCATTCGTAAGTTTATACATCTCTATTAAGTCACCTCTCAGTCTCCTGTAACTCAGGGTTGGTAGCTTTAGTTTTTTTAGTCTTTCCGAGTAGCTTCGTTCTTTCATACCAGGCATTTGTTTCGTGGCCTTCCGCTGCACACTTTCCAGTTTTTCTATGTGTTTTACTTTATATGGAGCCCAGGCTGAGCTGGCATAGTCTAGGTGAGTTCTAACTAGTGTTTTATAAAGCTTTGTTAGAGCCTTGGCATCTATGTATTTGAAGGTTCTTCTTAACATTGCAAATATTCTTGTTGCTTTGTTTACTTTCAAGTTTAGGTGGCTTTCAAATGTGAGTTTGTTGTCAACTGTCACTCTTCCATTCTTCTAGTTTGTTTAGGTCTTGTTGTAATTTGGTTTGGTCTTCTTCGCCTCTGATAACGTTGTATACTTTTGTATCATCTGCAAATAGGTAGGTTCTAGTTTGTAGTTCTTCTGGCAGGTCACTTATGAAAATGACAAACAGAAGCGGTCCTAATACCGACCCTTGAGGAATGCCTTATGTTACTTCCTTCCATTCTGATGCTTCACCTTTCAAACTTACTTGTTGTTTTCTGTTTTCTAGGAAGCTTTTTATCTACCCCAATATGGGGTCAATTATTCCGTAAGCTTTTAGCTTATTAATCAGTCTTCGGTGGGGGACTGTATCAAAAGCCTTTTGGTAATCCATGTAGACACAGTCAATGCTGTTTTCGGCATCCAGTGCTTCACTCCATTCGTCCAGTACAGTTAGCAATTGAAGGGTAGTTGATCTTCCACAGAAATAAATCCGTACTGCTTATCTGATAGTAATTTTTTCGATTTAAGATGATCAAGGATATGATCCCGGACTACCTTCTCCATGGTTTTGCAGACAATTGATGTTAGGCTGACTAGGCGATAGTTGCTTGCAAGGCATTTTTTACCTTTCTTGAAAATAGGTGTCACCATTGCCATTTTCCATGCATCTGGTATTTGCTTCTTATGCAGTGAGTTGTTGAATAGTAATTGTAGAGGCACAGCTAGGCTCTGACTGATTCCTTTCAAAAAGTTTGGGTGCAGAGCATCCAGTCCTGGTGATTTGTCTGGTTTTAGTTTCTGAAGCAGTTTTCTTACTGTCTCTGCTGTTATGTTAAGTTCTTCAAGGGGAAACTGTATGTTTCGCTTTTTTAGCATTGGTACATCTTCGTCTTTTTGTTCTGGTTCTACTGTAAAGACACTTGTGAAGAAATCTGCTATGATATTAGCCTTTTCTTTGTTGTCCGAAGTGGTGGGAGATTTAGGGTTTTTCTGGTCTGTTAACAGTTCACCTACACTTTCCTTGGTTTTTTGTTTGGATCTAATATACTTCCATATTGCTTTAGGATTTTCTTTTGCTTCACTTGCCAGATTTGTTTCAAATTTTTTCTAAAGTTTATTTGTCATGTTTTTAACTTGGTTTCTCACTTGAGCATATTGCATTCTGTCTTCCTCTGTCCGAGAGTTCACCATTTTCCTATGTAGGGATCTTTTCAAGCGAATCTTATCAATGGTAGCTTCGTCTACAGGGAATTTATGTCTTCCTTGCATACCTGGATTTATTGTTTTTACTGGGACATGTTTATCTTCAGAGTCCTTTAGTATCTTCATTAATTTGTCCCATTGGTTATTTATTTTTCTTCCTTTCCCAAAACCTCCTTTCAGTAAGTATTATTTATTTCTTTATCAATTTCCGCATAATTTGCTTTTTCATAGTATTTCTTTATTCTGGGTTGACTTTTTATTACAGTGTAACATTGGTAATTAAAAAGTAACACACTATGCTCATTTTTTCGAAGTGGGCTGATGTATTCAACATCTGAAACCTTGTTTACTTCATTTGTTATAACCAAATCCAGTGTACTTGGTTTGTCAGTCCCTCTCACTCTTGTTGGTTTGGTTACGTGTTGGCTTAAATTATTCTGCTTTAGCACTCAGGTTTCCTGCAATAGATAAGAATTTGAAACCTGATATAAACCGATTTCACAATCAATCGGGCACAAAACATAGGTTCGTAGCATTATTTCTACTTCTCATGCAGTAGATAAAAACAAGAAACCTGATATAAACCGATTTCAATTGCAAAAGGGCACACAGCCTAGGTACGTAACATTATTTCTACATCTCCTGAAATAGATAAAAATTAGAAATCTAATATAAACCGATTCCACATGCAATCGGGCACACAGCATAGGTACATAGCATTATCTCTACCTTTTCTGTGATATATAAAAATTAAAAACCTAATATAAACCGATTTCTAATGCAATTGGACACACAACATAGGTTAGTTGCATCATTTCTACTTCTCATGCAGTAGATATAAACAAGAAACCTTAAAGAAACCGATTTTTCATGCCATCGGGCACACAACATAGGTACATAGCATTATTTTTGTATCTCCTGCAATAGATAGAAAATTAAAAACCTAATACAAACCGATCTCAAATGAAATAAAGCACACAACATAGGCTCGTAGCATTATTTTTACTTCTCATGCAGCAGATAAAAACAAGAAACCTGATATAAACTGATTTCAAATGCAATCGGGCAGACAATATAGGTATGTAGCATTATTTTTACATATCCTGTAATAGATAGAAAATTACAAACCTAATAGAAAATCGAATTCACATGCAATCGGACACACAACATAGGTTCGTAGCATTATTTTTACTTCTCATGTAGTAGATAAAAACAAGAAACCTGATATAAACTGATTTCAATTGCAAAAGGGCACACAGCCTAGGTACGTAACATTATTTCTACAACTCCTGCAATAGATAGAAAATTAAAAACCTAATATAAACCGATCTCAAATGAAATAAAGCACACAACATAGGCTCGTAGCATTATTTTTACTTCTCATGCAGCAGATAAAAACAAGAAACCTGATATAAACTGATTTCAAATGCAATCGGGCAGACAATATAGGTCTGTAGCATTATTTTTACATATCCTGTAATAGATAAAAAATTACAAACCTAATAGAAACCGATTTCACATGCAATCGGACACACAACATAGGTTCGTAGCATTATTTTTACTTCTCATGTAGTAGATAAAAACAAGAAACCTGATATAAACCGATTTCACATGTATCGAACACAAAACATAGGTACGTAGTATTATTTTTACATCTCCTGCAATAGATAAAATTACAAAACCTGAAATAAACCGATTTTTCATGCAATGGGTAATACAACATAGGAACGTAGTATTATCTGTAGATCTTCTGCAATGGATGAAAATTGGAAACCTAATATAACTGATTTCAATTGCAAAAGGGCACACAGCCTAGGTACGTAACATTATTTCTACAACTCCTGCAATAGATAACAATTTGAAACCTAAAATAAACCGATTTCACAATCAATCGGGCACAAAACATAGCTTCGTAGCATTAATTCTACTTCTCATGCAGTAGATAAAAACAAGAAACCTGATATAAACCGATTTCAATTGCAAAAGGGCACGCAGCCTAGGTACGTAACATTATTTCTACATCTCCTGAAATAGATAAAAATTAGAAATCTAATATAAACTGATTCCACATGCAATCGGGCACTCAACATACGAACATAGCATTATCTCTACCTCTTCTGTGATAGATAAAACTTAGAAACCTAATATAAACCGATTTTACATGCAATCAGGCACAAAACATAGGTATATAGCATTATTTCTATATCTCCTGCAATGGATAAAAATTAGAAACCTAATATAAACCGAATCCACATGCAATCGGGCACACGACATAGTCGCGTAGCATTATCTCTACCTCACCTTGGATAGATATAAATAAGAAACCTAATATAAACTGATTTCACATGCAAACGGGCACACAATTTATGTACATAGCATCATTTCAACATCTCTTGCAATGGATGAAATTCGAAACCTGATATAAACCGATTTCACATGCAATTGGACACACAAAATAGGTACGTAGCATTATTTCTAGTTCTCATGCAGTAGATAAAAACAATAAAACCTGATATAAACCGAATCCACGACGTGCAATCGGGCACACAACATAGTCACATAGCATTATCTCTACCTCTCATTGGATAGATATAAATTAGAAACCTAATATAAACCAATTTCACATGCAATCGGGCACACAATATATGTACATAGCATTATTTCTACATCCCTTACAATGGATAAAATTAGAAACCTGATATAAACCGATTTCTTATGCAATTGGACACACGAAATAGGTACGTAGCATTATTTTTACTTCTCATGCAGTAGATAAAAACAAGAAACCTGATATAAACCGATTTCACTTGCAACAGGGCATACAACATAGGTTTGTAGCATTATTTCTACTTCTTATGCAGTAAATAAAAACAAGAAACCTTATAAAAACCGATTTTTCATGCAATCAGGCACACAACACAGATACATAAGAAATATTTTTACATATCCTGCAATAGATAAAAAATTACAAACCTAATAAAAACCGATTTCACATGCAATCGAAAACACAACATAGGTTCGTATCATTATTTTTCCTTCTCATGCAGTAGATAAAAACAAGAAATCTGATACAAACCGATTTATATGCAATCGGGCACACAACATAGGTACGTAGAATTATATCTACCTCTTCTGCAATAGATAAAAAATAGAAACCTGATATAAACCGATTTCACATGCCATCAGGCTTACAACAGAGGTACGTAGCATTATTTCTACATATCTTGCAATAGATCAAAAATTAGGAATCTAATACCAACGGATTTCATATGCAATCGGGAATACAACATAGGTACGTAGCATTATTTCTATATCTCCTGCGATAGATAAAAACAAGAAACCTGATATAAACCGATTTCACTTGCAACAGGGCACACAACATAGGTTTGTAGCATTATTTCTACTTCTTATGCAGTAAATAAAAACAAGAAACCTTATAAAAACCGATTTTTCGTGCAATCGGGCACATAACATTGATACATAGCAACTATTTTTAAATATCCTGCAATAGATAAAAAATTACAAACCTAATAAAAATCGATTTCACATGCAATCGAACACACAACATAGGTTCGTATCATTATTTTTACTTCTCATGCAGTAGATAAAAACAAGAAATCTGATATAAACCGATTTACATTCAATTGGGGACACAACATAGGTAGGTAAAATTAACTCTACCTCTTCTGCAATAGATAAAAATTAGAAATCTGATATAAACCAATTTCACATGCCATCGGGCTTACAACAGAGGTACGTAGCAGTATTTCTACATATCTTGCAATGGATAAAAAATTAAGAATCTAATACCAACCGATTTCACAAATAATCGTGAATACAATATAGGTACGTAGCATTCTTTCTACATTCCCTGCAATGGATAGAATTGGAAACCTGATATAAACCGATTTCACATGCAATCGGATACACAAAATAGGTACGTAGCATTATTTCAACTTTTCATGCAGTAGATAAAACTTACAAACCTAATATAACCCGATTTCAAATGCAATAGGTTACACAACATAGGTATATTAAATTATCTCTACATCTCCTGCAAAATATAGGAAATAAGAAACCTAATGTAAAATGACTTCACATGCAATTTGACACATAACATAGGTTTGTAGCATTATTACTTCTACGTATTCAGTAGATAAAAACAAGAAACCTGATATAAACCGATTTCACATGCAAGAAGGCACAAAACATAGGTACGTAGCATTATTTCTACATATTCTGCAATATATAAAAATTAGAAACCTGATATAAACCGATTTTACAGGCCATCGGGCTCACCAGATAGGTACATAGCATTATTTATACTTCTTGTGCAGTAGCTAAAAATTGGAAACCTAATATAAACCAATTTCTTATGCAATTGGACACAAAAAATAGGTTCTCAGCATTATTTCTACTTCTACTGCAGTAGATAAAAACAAGAAACCTGATATAAACCGATTTCACATGCAATCGAAAACACAACATAGATAGGCAGCATTATTTCTACTTCTCATGCAGTAGATAAAATCAAGAAACCAGATATAAACCGATTTCACATGCAATCGGACATACAACATAGGTACGAAGCATTATATCTATATCTCCTGCAATGGATAAAAATTAGAAACCTAATATAAACCGATTTCACATCCAATCGGTCACACAATATAGGTACATAGCATCATTTTTGCATCTCCCGCAATTGATAAAAATTAGACATCCCAATCCGATATAGACCGATTTCACGTGCTATCGGGCACATAACATAGGTAGGTAGCATTATTTTTACTTCTCATGAAGTAGATAAAAAGAAGAAACCAGATATTAACCGATTTCACATGCAATCGGGCACACAACATAGGTACGTAGCATTATATCTATCTCTCCTGCAATAGATAAAAATTAGAAACCTAATATAAACCGATTTCACATCCAATCAGTCACACAATATAGGTATGTAGCATTATTTCTACTTCTCGTGCAGTATATAAAAATTAAAAGCGTAATATAAACCGATTCCACATGCAATTGGACACACAACATAGGTTCGTAGCATTATTTCTACTTCTCATGCAGTATATAAAAACAACAATCCTGACATAAACCAATTTCACATGCAGTCGATTATACAACATAGGTACATAGCATTATTTCTATATCTCCTGCAATAGATAAAAATTAGAAACCTACTATAAACCGATTTCACATTCAATCGGTTACACAATATTTGTAAATAGCATCATTTCTACATCCCCTGCAATGGATAAAATTAGAAACCTGATATAAACCAATTTCACATGCAATCGGACACACAATTAAAGCCTGGTTTCCATCAAAGTTGCTGAGGTCGCTAGGGTCGTCGGGTCGCCGAAAAATGAGTTCAGCGACCACAGCGACTCCAGCCACAGTCTGTCTCCGTTTGATCGCTGAGGGTCGCTCGAGTCCAGAACAACCATTTTGAAACAAGGGAAGTCTACTACTGAGCATGCGCTGTGGTTCCTGCCAGTAATATTTCTTTAGATGCACTCAACTGTGGGTCGCTGAGGGTCGCTGAGATAGAACTTCAGCGATCCCAGCGACTGGGTCGCCAGGGTCGTTGAGGGTCGCCATCAAAATAAATTAGTTTGTTTCCATAAAGTCGCTGGGGTCGCTGAACCCGTTTTTGAGCGATCCTGGCGACTTCAGCGACTTCAGCGACTTCAGCGACTTCAGCGACTATATGGAAACCAGGCTTTAGGCACGTAGCATTATTTCTAGTTCTCATGCAATAGATAAAGACAATAAAACCTGATATAAACCGATTCCAAATTCAATTGGGCACACAACATAGGTGTGTAGCATCATCTGTACATCTCCTGCAGTAGATAAAGATTAGAAACCTAATATAAACCGATTCCAAATGCAATTGGGCACACAACATAGGTACGTAGCATTAGTTATACACCTCCTGCGATAGATAAAAATTAGAAACCTGATATAAACCGATTTTACATGCTATCGGGCACAACTGGTAAGTACGTACCATTATTTCTACTTCTCATGCAGTAGATAAAACTAGAAACCTAATACAAATTAATTTTTTATGCAATCGGGCACTCGACATAGGTACGTAGCATTTTTTCTACTTTTCAAGCAGTAGATAGAAATTAGAAACCTAATGTAAACCGATTTCACATGCAATTGGGCACACAATTTAGGTACGTATCTTCATTTCTACTTTTCATGCAGTATATAAAAATAAACCTAATATAAACTGATATTACCTGCAATCAGGCACACAAAATTTGTAATTAGCATTGTTTCTACTTCTATAGCAACTCATAGACAATTTTTAGTCTATTTTAAACCCCTTATGCATGCAAGCAGGAACACTCATAAACAAGGTATGAAGATGATCTAGCATTAATTTTCCTCATGCAGTAGGCCTAGATAAGGAATTTAAGAACAAAAACATCTATATTCACCTGCTGCTGAGCCATGGCTGTGCTTGTCGCCGTGCTTGTCGGTGATGGTCTTCTTCCTTCAGACTGCAAGGATTTCTCTCCTGATGTCCTCGGCAGATACTGTCGAATGAGAGCAAGATACATCTTGCTGGCTGAGGTAATTTGCTCAGGAGCCTGGGCTCGAACCATATTAACCAATCAGATACCTCATACGCACGGGCGCCTTCAGCTATTTGATTTCTTGAGAGACCAGCTCAGTGAGAATAAGGTTAACTTGTTGGGTTCGCACGAAATCTTAAACCAAATTTCTTAAGATTTGAAAATCTTGCCTATGGTTTCTTATAAAGGGTTTAAAAATGTGTCGAAATGTATGGAAGCGAATTTCTAAATTCGACAGTCAAGTGGTGAAACCTTCTACGCCTAGCCATGACAGAATCATCCTGATTTGATGTTTTGACTTTCTGTTGCGGAGGCGTGGGTATGGAGCTTGAAAAAAACAACAAACAAGATTGATGTTTTGGCTGGATAACGTAATTTAGTCAAGGACCGAATGATAAGTAGGACGATGAACTTCATAAGTATTTCATCGATAATTTCATTTCATCCAAGATTCTATTGTTATTAAAGAAATTTCAAGATTGTTTGATTAGGAGACAAGTTACCAGACCATTACTTTCCGTTTTGGAGTAGAACAGAGCTATACTTCATCTTCAGAAGTGACATAAATACGAAGCACGAGGCTAAATTTATACTTATAAAGATCAAAGACTACATGAATATGAGTTATATTTTATTATCATTAATGCTAGACCACGTCAACCCTGATATTTTTTTAGATATTTGCAGGCCAGCATGTTAAACATAAACTCACTCAAGAAACTCCTTACTCTTGGGAGAGGCAGAGAGAGATATAAGTCATGCTAAGGTACTAAAACTACATGGCTATAGCTAAGATACTTGAAGTCCCAACTAAAAATGAAGCTATACCTATAGGGTTAGAATGAGAGAAGGCCAAGAAACTTGCATGTGACAGCAATCTATGGAAGGGTACGGCCAAGGAAATTAGGCCTCCGTAGAGACCATCATGTTAGAAGAGACTATGATGATATATAGGCCAGAGTGCATTTCATTTATTCAGGCCCCAAGACCTTCGGCGTACAACTTGGTTAATGTAAACAATAAAATTTATTGTTTTTCAGCGTATATCACAGAATCCTTGCCATAGATTTAATATGGAGTACACACTGGTATATAGGGAAAGATCTTTGCTAACAGTGTCCCCTATTGCTGTCCCTTCCTTTGTTAGTTCAGGTGTAATTGTTAGATTATTCAGAGCTTGTTCATTAAAAAGGTTGTTGCTTTCAAGGCAATATCACTGAATAGCTCTGAATGACTCATGAAAAGTTTTTCCATTCAGTTTTCTACTTACAAAGAAATATTCAATCAAAAGCCATGTCCAGACACCATTATTTTAAAGATACACTTTTTTTATAAAAACCAGTAAAATTGATTTGAAGCTGGCTGTTCTTAAATTTTACTCTATTTTCAGCCTGAAATGTTCTTAGATTGTTCTTACTTTCACAATGTTCGGGAAGCCTTTTTTGCTCTCAGTAGTGTTAATTATTGCAAAGTTTGACTCTCTTGACCATCTAACATTATCTGTGTGCTGCCAATCTTCTTATTTTGTAATTATTTCTCAGTGTTATGGTTATTTCATACAATTCTCATATAAAGCCAAAACTGGTCAGCTTCGGTTTGTTCTTAGCGTGTTCTTAAGTTTTGGCCAAAGTTGAGGCTGGTGCTCTTATAAAATTGTTCTTATGGAAAAAAAGTGTGTATGTATTAACCTGCTGGTTCATGAATTCAGATTTCAGAGATAGGAACAGAAGTTCATTCCAATTCAGGTAATCTAAGATACGAATCTGCAAGTGGCTGGCATCCTCAAAAATATCGCCCGGGTGGCAAAACTCTGTGTGAGAAGTGATGCTATTACAATTATCAAAAGCATTATCACTTTCAGGAGAAAGAAATTCAGAGTCAAGATTACTACTTTCACTTGTAAAAGTTTGGGTAGTATCACTATTATGAGAACTCTATGTATCATTATCAGGTTAAGCTAGGGCACATTCAATATTTCTGACAACTGAAGGGTGCTTTGATTCGGGATGTTTGCTGGCTATTCTAAGCTTTTCTTTGGCCCAAGCATATTGGGTAAACTTTGCAATGACAATGAAGGTTTTGCATGTATTTGCAATCAGAGTACTTACATTTCTTTTCATTTCCTACCTTTGTAAAAGACTCGAAGTAATCCTGAACTCGGAGACTCTCCATGATGCAAGTTTTAGGCCAAAAGACCTACGAAAGCTAACAAATTCAAGCTAGCTAGAGGACTACGTCCATGGCCTAAGCCTGCATTACGGAAAGTGAAGAGACGAAGACGGGGGGTACAATTTTGATCATAGTGGGCATGCTCTCCTACATGACGAAATCTGATTGGTTTACAACAAAACAATTTTCCCTTTGTTGAAAACAATAGAGGCAAAAACTCATCTCCCAAACAATCTAACCTTGTTATTGTTGTAAGTTTGGTTGGTTGGAAAAATAGTTTGAAAATCGAATCTTCTGAGTTTTTTTGTTGTCGTACTTCAACCCTTCAACCATCATGATACACTCGGTCTATTCGCTAGATTCACTCCTTCGTTACGTTCATATTCTGCAGATAGTCTTAAAGACCACGTTAACACAACGCAATGTTTATACGTTTATAAATAGGTATGCATTGAAGCATAACTCTCGTCACTTGTACTCCACAACGGCTCTTCTAGGTCGACAAGCTCCTCCAGACACTCATTGACGATGACGTTTCATCTATAATTTTCTTGCTTTTCCCTGCACCGTTATCGATAAGAATAAGAGCCCCGTTAAAGTCATGAGCCATGAGCAATGTAAGAATATCAATATTTCCAGAAGGAGATCAAACCATTACTAATGTTTTAGGAGGGACGCTAGCTACTGGCTGAAAATCAAAAACCACAGCCTGCTGACTAATGAGATCTTTTGATTTCCTTAAAACGTGCTGACGTGTATGGCACAAGGAGCTAGCGTCCCTCTTGAAGAAGCAATAATGGTTCGATCTTCTTCGGAAGATATTGATATTCTTACATTGCTCATGGCTTATGACTTCCACGGGGCTTGTATTCGTATCGATAACGGTGCAGAAAAAAGTAGGAAAATCATAGATCAAACGCCATCGTCAATGAGTAGCTAAAAACTATAATATGTTGCGTGTGGTACTTTAGTAAGAATAAAAAAGAGACAAATTGTATTTGAAGTACCAAGAAATATCATTGAAAAATAAACACTGACGTTTCAGGCATATGCCCGTTATCAAAGTGATAGGAAAACGGTTGGGTAGAAAGGAAATAAGGAATAGAAAGCGTGATTCGAATGATTGAAGTTAGAGTAGGAGAAACGATGTGACGTAGCATAATAATGGAATGAGCAGAGGAAAGCGTGGAGAAGAATGCTAAAAGAGTTACACAAGGTATTTACTGTAGATATGAGAATTGTTTATTGAGTCCATTTGGGTAGAGTGTTCGTAAGGTAAATATCAAGCGTTTTTCAAGTGTTTTTCGTTTCTGGTTGTCGTGAGTTGTGTACAGAAGTCCAAGAACAGACATGTCGGCAAAAGAGTGAGAGGGTGAATTGAAATGTCTTGATACGTTGCTATCAGGATCATTCGCATGGTTTACGTCTTCGTGTACCTTGTTCTTTACATTGCGCAGATGCTCACCAAAACGGTTGTTGATTTGGCAAGAGGTCGCACCAATGTATAAAGTTTGGCAACGGGTACAGATGATGCAATAGATTAGACAAGATGATGAACAGGTAAAGCCGGATTTGATGCTGAACTTTCGTCCATGGTTGGTAATGGTGGTTTCTGGGTTGACGTAGGAGCAGGTTTGGCAAAGGTAATGGCGACAGGGTTGAGTATCAGGGCTCTGTGCAGTGGAGAGGTTAGTTCTAACAAGAGTGTCCTTCAAATTTTTGTCTCTGTGATAGGCAAGGAGGGGAGGATCAGGGAAGATATCATTAGTGGTGGCATCTTGTTGTAAGAGGGTGAAATTGTCGTAGATGGTCTTTTTGATTCGATGATTGAGAGGATGATAGGTAAGTGTGAATGGGATACGGTTGTTTGAAGCTGATGGATTAGATTGGGCCAGAGCGTCACCTTTGGAAAGATATTTGACTTTGGTCAGGGCGTTGTCGGAGATTTCTTTTGGATACTGGTTGTTGTTGAAAAGAGAGTTCATTTCATCCGCTTTAATTTTGAAGTCATCATCTTTAGAACAGATGTGGCGGGGACGGCGTAGTTGCGAGTATGGAATGGAGTCCTTGCATTTTTTTGGGTGTGAAGAATTGTAGTCGAGGAAGCAGTGAGCATCTGTTCCATCATTCGAATCATGCTTTCTATTCCTTATTTCCTTTCTACCCAACCGTTTTTCTATCACTTTGATAACGGGCATACGCCTGAAACGTCAGTGTTTATTTTCAATGATATTACTTGGTACTTCAAATACAATTTGTCTCTTTTTTATCGTTAATGAGTGTTGAGATGAAACCCCTTCACTGACAAAGACTCTGTCTCGAGGTTCTTCAGGAGGAAACTTAAAGTAGAACTTTAGAAAGCCATGTTGAAACGCCAAGAAGTCATTCTTTTATTTGCAAACCTGGAAAGTCGTCCTGTTCCAGAAAGCATTATACAGGGCTTACGGAAATTCGTCTGTACATTTTATAGAAAACAAAAGATCTCATTAATTAATGACGCATTCAATTTTTCAGCAAAAGTTTAAGAAAGAGAAGAGATAGTAGACTTGAGCCTCTTGCCACCTTTTCGTTGAATTTGAAGCTTCCGATAATGCTTGCTAATTACGTCGCATCGATTTTTAGGAAGACGGATGGCTTAACACTCGACCTAGAAGACCCGTTGTGGAGTGCGAATCCTAGTTATGCTTCAATACATACCTGTTTATAATCTCACGAAGTCAGTGGGTCGGTTTACCATGAAAGTGCTCGATAGAGTAGAGCTATATACACTAAGAAGAAAAAGACTCAAAAGACATGGAGCGTTGGAGAGTTGGAGATGAGAGTTGGAGAGTTTGAGAGGGTGGAGAGAGAAGAGATGAAAGTGGAGAGAGAAGAGATGGAGAGTTTTGTCTTTTGAAGCTTTTTCTTCTTGGTGTAGTTATAATCTTATATAAATTTCGTTGTTTTAACGTGGCCTGGTAGACTATAAGCGTAGTAAATAGCCTTGTTCTAGTTAGCAGAAGTTAGCAAACTGATGAGCCTGGTAAACTGAATTCAACTTATTTTTCATTTTTCGTTCCATCCATAACTAAATTTGTTATTTCAAAAAGAAGGCTATAAAAGATGAAACCGAGGTTGGAGATCATACCCTAAGTAGGCGATGCCTTCAGCTCGGTAGGTCACAAACCTAAGGTAATTGCCCCTTTAATAAAGGATTGTGATGTTTTCGTCTATTTGATAGTTAAGGCCTTGAAAGGCTGCAAGTTTCCTCTTTTATCTAGACTTATTGTGATTGTATACTTTTCGGGTGCATTAAAGGACTTTTCATGAATACAAGGCAATAAAACGTGAAAAAGAGGCTGAAGGCCCCACCCAACGCCTGTATACCAACGATTTTTGAACTCAGCGTCCTAAAATTGACCAATTTCACTGATACCCATGAACTTCCCCGTCGAAAGACCCTTCCCCCCTCCCTCCACCTGGTCTAGCAAGCGAGGAGAATTTATCGAAGAAAGTCGCGGGAAACTAGGCCTGTTGACATTTATCGAAGACGAAACGCGAGGTATTTTGAACACAAATCAAATCAAATCAAATCCATTTAATTGAACAACAATCTTACAGGTAATAGTTTTAAGAATACATCAACAAATTATTATACTAATATAAATGAAATTTTTGTGAAATTACAATAAATGTTGTCAAGGACACTGAGATAAACCATGAGGTTTTCGGACCAAGTGCCCTTAAAGAAGTATCTAAAATACAAGAAGTGGAGTTAACAAATTGTTTACAGGAAATGATTATAATAATATTCTAATTAGATCATCCACAGAAAGGATTGCAAGGGTATGAGAGACAACTGAAGATCTATGAATCCAAAATCGTAGACGTTTACGGGCTGAAAACCAACGTACAGGAGCTGAAATTGGAGAATGAGGACGACCCAGGAGAAATTCGAGACTGGAGCAACAAAATCGAAGGAGATATCAAGAAATTTGATCACATCATGGCGGAAATGAGAAAATCTTTGAAGTAGATCAAATTAAGCGAGTTAAGGGAGGAAGAACAGGAGCTTTTATTGTCAAAACAACGGCAGTTTGAGGTAGAATCGGAGCTGGAGAAAGCTAGATATGAGCAAAAATTTCAGTATGAATGGAAATTGGAGGAACTTAAGTCAACTACACCTCCAAATGAACGGGAATCAACAAAGGTTAAGTTACAAAAGCAAATTATTTCAAAGGTTCAGGGTATCCATCTGGACTGCTATAGATTTTGGAATCAATTTGAAGCTGAAATTGACAGAGTTAAAATAGATTCTGTTACAAAATTTTCCCACTTGAAAGAGTTGCTTTTGCCAAAAGTCAAAGCTAACATAGAAGGTTTTCCTTTTACAATGGAAGGTTATGAGAGAGCAAAACAAATCCTAAAATCTACATATGGTAAATCACAAGGCCGTTACGTAGAAAAATTTTAGCTGGGGGGCAAAACCCCTATTGAAGAATTTTTTGATGATATCCTCTATAGGAAAGTATATACTTTTGGAATTTTTTTTTTTGGGGGGGGGGGCAGCAGCCCCCCTTGCCTCCCCACTGCGTACGGCCGTGGTAAATCAAGTGTGATCATAAATGCGTACGTGCAGAACGTCACTGCGCTGCCAGTCATTAAAGGGGGGAACCCTGCAAAAATTCATGATTTTTATGGGAAGCTGGTGATCAGTGTGCAGGCCCTAGAATCGATGAGGAAATTAGGAGAAATAAATGGTCTGACTCGGGCAACGTTAGATAAGCTTGAGGGGATACGTGCAGATTTAGTTCGTACGGATGACAGCTGGCAGGAATGGGTATTTTCCCAGTTAGAAAACGCACTCAGACGATGGACTGAGCGAAATCCCATATCCCTAGAAGAGAGGGGGGCAAGCACAAATTTCGGCGAAACTAGCCAGGGTACGCAGAAAGTTGAAAAATTCTTTCAAATAAGACAAAATTGGAAAAGGAGGCCTTGCATTTATTGCGAGGGGATGACCACAAATCAGTTGAATGCAAAAAAGTGACAGAAATAACCCAAAGGAGAGAGTGTTTGAAGAAAAAGAAACTGTGTTTCAATTGTACAGGAACCAATCACAGACCTGCAAAATGTAGGGTAAGAGGCGGATGTCAAGTTTGTAGTGCGAGACATCATACATCAATTTATGATAAGAAACCAGAGCAAGTTTTATTAGCAACAGGGGAGCAAGGAGTAATGTATCCCATTGTCATGTCAGTCTAAATGGTGTAAAATGTAGGACCTAATTAGACACGGGGGCTGGTAGCTCGTACATCTCAGAAAAGCTTTTGAGCATTCTCGGGAAAAGGCCAGTTTTAAAGCAAAACATACAGATAGACATGATGCTGAGCACTGTAAACAGAAAAATAGAGATTTACAATGTGGAAGTATAAAAAAATTTTAACGGGGACTTCAAGCTAGAAATAGATGTAAGCTAAGTTGATAGAGAGGTATTGCTTTCAGTAAAGAATCCAAGGCAAGATGCTCTAGAGAAATACAATCATCTACAAGGAGTAACGATGGATGACGTCGATCAAAAGCCAGGGCTTCCTGTCCATTTAATCTTGGAGGCATCAGAATACGCAAAGATCAAAACAGAGGCAAAGTCAAAAATTGGGAAACCCGGAGAGCCTGTAGGTGAGCATACAAGATTAGGCTGGACGCTTATATCTTTTGGAGCAGATGCCGATGCAGGTCACATGTTCTATGCAAAGGGACATTTACAGATTATGATCGCCCTTGCAACATAGATGTCTTAGGACTAGAAAATCATCAACAAGAGGAAGAAGATTCAGTTTACCGTGAGTTTAGAGAGCAGTTGAAAAAGCAGCCACAGGGTTACTATGAGACAGGGCTTTTGTGGAAGTCAAACTTCCCACCACTACAAGATAACAAAGCTGGAAGCCTTGCGAGGCTAGACAAGTTAACACAGAAGCTTCAGAGGGAACCAGAGCTATTTACACAGTACAACCAGATTACCAAGGACCAAGAAGCACAAGGAATCATTCAAAGAGCGGACCATGAATCCGGGGAAGGTCCTTTTACCTACCACACAAACCAGTGGTGAGACAGGCAGCTGAAAGCACTAAAGTCAAAGTGGTTTATGATGCATCTGCAAAGCCAAAAAACAATGCACCGTCACTCAATGAATGTTTAGAGACAGGGCCACCATTGCAAAACCTTGTTTGGGATGTCCTAGCAAGGAATAGAGTAAGACCAATCCCGCTTGAAACAAGCTTTCTTACAAATCAGAATCAAGGAAGAGGATCGTGATTTATTGCGCTATCATTGGATTAAAAGAGAGTTTACGATAGAGGACGCAACTCAAGACGAGGACTGCTGGAGGTGGAGCACCAGCGCGGTCAGGCAGCGTTCTGAGTTCTTCATCAAATCGAGTTACGAAATAGAACCCAAGTAGCTCACGACGCGAAAACCCCTTTAGTTCAAAGATGGCTGATTTTTTACCTGCCGTGGCCTTGGATATGGATGGTGAAGAGGCCATAGATGGAGAAAAATTTCTCCTTCTCCAGCAACTGAATGCTCCAAGGAGAAATCTGCATCTGAGCCAGCCATATTGGCAATATGAAAGGTTCGATTTGGAGGCGATGGAAGAGAGGGAGTGTTTGGTTGAGTTCAGATTCAACAAAAAACGAAATATACCAACTTGTCAATGTATTTAGGTTTCCTGAATCGTTTACATGCTACAACGGCACTGTAGTCGATGCTGTGGAGGCCCATTGCATTGCCCTTAAACGCTATGCCTATCCTTGCAGATATGTTGACCTCGTACCAAAGTTTGGAAGGCCTGTACCCCACCACTGCATGATCTCTAATTTAGTAACAGACCAGATTTATGATAGGTTGTCTAACCTTTTAACAAACATTAATCAGCCTTGGCTATCAGCCGAAAACCTAAAGAAATATGCTGATGCAGTACACAATAAGGGGGTAGCACTTGATAACTGCTAAGGCTTCATTGATGGCACAGTTAGGCCGATATGTAGACCTGATAGAAATCAACGGGTGGTCTACAATGGGCACAAAAGGGTTCATGCCTTCAAGCTCCAACCAGTGACAGCCCCCAATGGTCTGATTGCGAATTTGTATGGCCCTGTTGAAGGCAGAAGGCATGACAGTGCTATTCCTGCAATGTCTGGTCTCTTGCAGCAACTTGAACAACACTCATTTGCCCCTGACGGCCAGGCATTGTGTATATATGGGGATCCTGCCTATCCTCACAGATTGCATTTGCAGTGTCCTTTCGCAAGGAGAGCAGCCATGACAGAAGAACAACAAGTTTTCAACCAGTCCATGAGTCAGGTCAGAGTGTCAGTGGAGTGGGTCTTTGGAGATATCATAAATTATTTCAAGTTTACTGATTTCAAAAAAGACCTCAAAATTGGCTTGAGTGCTGTTGGCAAGATTTACACTGTCTGTGCAATTCTTCGAAATGCCATCGCATGTCTTCATGGCTTAACCACATCAAAATCTTTTGATGTTCAACCACCTGCTTTAGATGAATATTTCATCTGAAAAAGAAGAAACAGCTTTTTCTAAAGCTATCACAACTAAAAATTGCTTTTTTCAGAGCTACCAAATCTATCAAAAAAGTATATTCCCAATTCAAATACGCTATAAGAAATAATATTTTCCCAATTTTATTCAAAAGAAATTTAGAACTATAAAAGTTTGGCACACAGAGAAGATCAAATAGGTTTAAAGTTTTTTTTCATAGATGAGATTTAGAAAATTTAAAATAGTTTTATTTTCTTGCTGGAAGCCAGAAATCAAAGTATTCATTTGCTGGTGGAGAGTGATAAGTTGTTGCCGTTGGAAAGATAAAAATGTCATCATCTTTTTATCTTTCTCCTCCTTTGCTCCCTGTTGTTTCTCTTGCAGCTCTAGCTCTCTTTTCTCGAGCTCATTTTCCCTTTTCAACTGCTCTTCTATGATGTCTAACTCTCTTTTTTTCAGATCTCACTCCTCTCTTTTCAGCTCTCTGTCCTTCTCATGCTTCCCTTTGAAATAAACCATTGTCTCTGTCTCTCCATCCGTTCTCTTTCCCTTTTTTGCACTTTCTGAACCTTCTCTCTCTCTTGTTTGTGCTAACCTCTCCATCGACCTTTTCCTCACAATTTCTGCAGTCTCTTTCTCCCTTTCAACATTCAGCCTTTTATTTTCCTCCCCTCTCTGCAACTCCTCCTGTGCACTCTCACTCATCTCCACTATATTCTCTATCACCTTGTCCAGCTCAGTTTGTTCTGGAGAGATGCCGCTTGCCCTTTCTTTCCAATTCTTTTGTGTACCTGTCCCTCACTCCTCTGCCATCAACAGTGAATTTTAATCGAATGGTGCTGTTCAAGTTTTTGGCTTCTTTTGCCCAGCACTACCCCCTTTCCCTAGTACCAGCCTTAAATTTAAAGGGTTGTTCCAAAAAAATTTCTCGGCAAAGCAGAATATCGTGTTCTTCACTCCACACCATTTTGGATCTGGTTGTATAGACAAGAATGAAAATCTTAAAAGTATGAGACACAGACTTGAAGTTGTGATATACAAAATTTTCATTGCAAAATTATTGGGTACAGTTAAAATACATTCAAATATTTTTATTCACATTAACATTAGTTGCATTAGCATTGAGTGGCCTTAGCCTTGTTTTAGTTCTTTGAAAATTCACAGAACAACATGAACTCAAACAAAAAGAACATGTTTAGACTAGGGGGTCAAGTAAAGTTTAGGTCTTTCTTAGACCATCTTAAAACTTCAAGATACCAGCCTTAATGTTACTCAAAATGGAGGCTGTTCTTAGTAAGGGGATATTTCTGTTCTTATTAAGTAAGGGGATATTTTTTGAAAACACTACACTTGTTTGCATCGACGATAGATTCTCAGCTGAAGTTTCCATCTGCGTTCTGAGCGTGAGCCGAATTCCGCGGTCGAAAAGATGATATCCTGAAGTGCATGCGCAGAAGTGGATTTTCTTACGTCCTGAGTCCACGTCCTCAGCTGCGTCCTAAATCGTAAACTCTCTAAAGACTGAGACAGAGAGAACGTAGAGACATTCCGATTTACACGCGCCCTATTTGGCCTAAATCAAGGGGCTACAATAGAAGAGCACATGCGTTCACATGAAGCAAAATTTCCTGTGGAAGTAGAGGAGATACGACACAGTATCTATGTTGACGACATACTGTTATCTAGAGAAAAACAAATCGACATGCAAGAGCTGAAGGATAAAGTTGTAAGGATTTTTGACGGAGCCGGCTTTAAGTTACACAAGTGGTACTCAAACCTGCCAGAGCTAGAGCAAGATATTGTACAACAGATAGATACAGATATCTCAGAGCAGAGTTTTGCAAAGCAGCAATTAGGAGTGGGGAGAGATGAAAAAAAGCTGTTGGGGTTGTTTTGAAACAAAGATGCGGACACTCTTGCAGTAGTTTTTCCAAAAAATTAGAGAGAATGTAACAAAGAGGAGTTTGCTGAAGAACTTAGCAGGCAGTTCTTTGGAGTAATGCCCCCTGGTGGGGAGGGCAATTTGAGCGCATTATAGGCCTCGTTAAGCAAGCAATGTTCAAAGTTTTGGGAAGAGCAAATCTTAGCCTTCAAGAGTTGAAAGAGATCATGTTGGATGTGGAGATAGCTCTAAACAACAGACCCTTGTGTTATGTTGAAGACGACATTCAGCTACCAGAATTAACTCCCAACATGATGCTGCTAGGTCACAGCAATTCACTGATAAATGAAGAAGTTTATGATGTAGAGAACCAAGATTTGAGGAAACGAGCCAAATATTTGAAAAAGTGCAAGCAGAGCCTTCGAAAAGATGGACAAACGAGTATGTCAGGGCACTTAGAGAGAGGCATAACTTAACACATCGGGGAAAAGAGAACACTGTTAACGAGAAAGACCTGGTTCTGATTCATGCAGGGGACAAGTGCAGCAGGCCAGTGGAGCATAGGGGATCGTAGAGAGTTTGATCAAAGGGCGAGGTGGAGTTATCAGAGCAGCAAAAGTCAGAACAAGGAAGACAGTCGAAGAAAGAGCTGTACAACTATTGTATCCATTGGAGTTAGCATCCGAAAGAGAAAGAGCAGTACAGACACGCGAGCTTAATCCACAAGCTGAGGAATATAGACCCAAGCGAAAGGCCGCACAACTCACAACAGAAACAGTCAGAGAAATTATTCAAGATGAGAGTAGAGACTTAGCCGATGATTGACATTTCCTTTCCAGGGACATCGAATGGGGGGAGTGTGTTGAGGAGGCGTGAGTACTGCGAAGGACGCAGGAGAACAACACATATCATTCTGAATAACCTTTTAACCTTGTTATCGTTGTAAGTGTGGTTGGTTGGGAAAATGGTTTGAAAATCGAGTCTTGTGAGTTTTTTTGTTGTCGTACTTCAACCAGTTCGCGACATTTCAATTGGCTGTGAAAGTTAAGAGGATTTTACATATGTCTCGATGACCACACCGCACATTTGTTAATCGATTTTAAGAAAGTGATCCACCATACACGCGTTATTTTCTATAGGCAATTACTTTATGAACAAGGCAGTACTCGCCAATACAAAGAACTTAAGCAGTTCCAGTACTGGATAGCAGATTGTTAGGCAATGTAAGTTTTAGTTCTGATCCAATAAGTAATGAAAATCTTGCAGTAGCTATAGGAAAGTAGGTTACAGTGGTAATTAGTACCCTAGGTACACTTTGATATGGAAGATACCATTGACATTTGTTGTACACCAACTTGTGATACAGAACTCTAAGGGACAAACTCTGAGGTAAAAAAGGTTAGCAATTACTAAGCAATTTGAGTACTCAAATTCGCCCTCCAGCTAAGCAATTTTAAGACTGAGCTCGAACTGAAATTGCTTGTAAAAAATGCGTGTATTGGGGATTTTTACATTTCGTTTCTTGTCGTGATTCTTACATTTTTACAATAGATGTCAGCTAATGAACAGAGGTTTAATTTTTGCAGCACCTGGGCCTTAATGTTCTTATTTCTAACCTTTTTCCAACCATCATAAGAAATGTCTTTTACAGAGCAGACTAGAATAAAAGAGATAAAAAAATATTTCCCAGGGGGGCAGGGCTGATTTCATAAGAACATCAATTAGGTGGACGTTCCCAAAACCGACCTTGATGACCATTCTGTTCTACATTGCCTAACTAAAGAAAAAACTACAAATTAACTTACTAAATGGCCTAAAAAAAATGCTAGAAAAGGACAATGGCCGACCAGAGCAAAATATTTGAGACCTTTGCGAAAGTCAGACTGCACGAGAAATCCACGTTCTGATGAAACTTTGATTATGGCTATTTTGCAGACTCAGGGAACCCAAGACTTTGGTGTGGGGGGTTGTAGAAGGGCAGCCCTTTTCATTGGTGGAAAACGCCATGGCAATAGGAAGTGCCATTGCGATGTTCCCCTTTTTAGAGACTTTACATTCCCTAGTTCCCTGATTCTCTGGTTCCTGTTCCAATATTCCCCGTCCCCGATTATATAACTAGCTTTATTATAAACCGCTTTCTAATAAATGTAAATTATATCCAAATTTAATTTGAGTTATCCCCGTAAGTCTAAGGCCCTAGTGTTTGGTTTTCCCACGGATCATCTGCAAGGTTGTTGTTGCTGCCTGGGGTTTTCCCTGGGACACTTGTGTACAGCTCAGTTATTTCCCCGAGTTTTACGTGACTACCTTATATGGGAGGTGTTAATTTGTCCAATGTGCTGCAGCATTGATTCTATGGCATGCTGTTTTGATCAGCAATTGAGTTCTTCACTGACCAAGCATAGAACCAAGTCTCGCTGTTCTTTCGAATCCCACCCACCCACTCCTTCTTAGGGGATTTTTTCTAGTGCAATGTGGTTTATCTATTTCATTTTATTGTTTTATTTGATATTTGCATTTGCACTTCTGCCTTTTCTCTTCCAAAGCCTACCATCTGGCTTCTGTTTAGATGGAAGGGGTGCATCGGCTCAATGTTATTTGCCGACGGGGGCTGGAATTATGTTCCCTGTTACGTCACCGACTTAGAGAATGTTATTATCTGGGTAGGTAGGGCTCGTGCGCCTCCACAGCCCACTCCCAAGTGTCTAGGACTTACATAAGGGATAGTAACGATTTGCAAGCTTGAGACAGGACGGATGGCTAGTTCTATATACTGGAACCGGGAATATTGGAATATGGAACTTGGGAATATAATAATAGTGGTTTTTTAATTGTACTAATTCGAGTTTTTACAATGGGGAGCACTTTTTGAAATGCCTAAGACAGGTCATCAATATCTTACCTCATAAAACCCAAAGTTTGTCGAAAGTAAACCACGGAACGATAGAACAAGGACTAGGACCAAGAGGACAGGATACGGGGAACATCGGTTTTACTTTTTGAGAAACTTACGACTTTTTTTAAACTTAGCTGCTCAATAAACTGTTATTAGACTAATAATACAAATAATGCTCCCCGCCGCCGCTGCTGAGAGTCCCTATGATAAACCAACTCTTGTCACTCATTTCATCATTTATTCACTCACTCACTCAAGGCAATACAAAAACTCTTTTTGAATAACAAAATTTTATAAGAACACGAGCCTCTGATTTTGCCAAATCTTAAGAACAATTTGAGAAGAAACCGAGGCTAACCATTTCAAGGTCAATATAACAATTATACGAAATAGCCACTAGACTGAAAAGTAATTACAAAAGAAGCAATTAGAAAGCACACAGATATATCGGATGTTAAGAGAGTCTACATTTGAACCAATTAAAACAACTGATAGCGAGAACAGGCTTCCAAATCATCATCAAGTATGAAAAATTTAAGAGCATTTCAGGCTGAAAATAGAGGAATATTTAAGAACAGCCAGCTTCAAATCAAATTTACTGGTTCTTATAAAAAAGAGTGTATTTAAGAACAGCCAGCTTCAAATCAAATTTACTGGTTCTTATAAAAAAGAAGTGTCGCAGACAGTGCCTACAAAATGAGTTTGTATATAACTTTTCCTGAATGTGTAAAATCTTTATCAATTTTAATAGACTGCACCACCATCATGTACTATCTAAATAGTTATACACGCTTTTTTTATAAAGAACCTTTTATGAGGAACCTACACGTCGAGAACGAAAAACTGAAGGAACTTTCACTACTTAAGGTCAAATCACTAAGGAACTTTATAATTTTGCATATATTCATTTGGTGTAGATATGCAGCCTCTCTAATGACTATGTAACAAATATTTTACGTTTTATAGGCCTAGCCTAAGCTTCTTTGTGTTATTATATGTTTCATGTTTCCTTATCGATACTTATTCCTAAGTTAAGAAATTAAGGAACTACTAAGTAATTAAGGAACTACTATGTGCTTGAAATTAAGGAACTACTAAGTAATTTTTAGAACTACATAGTGGTCAAAAGAGGTCCCAAAATAAGGAACTTAAAGAACTCCCTGAGGTAGGTTCTTTATAAAATAAGCGTGTATTCTCTAAATAGTTTAAGTTTTGTCTTTTTCAGTCAATGATTGTCAGAGTAAGGACAATACGCCCAAGAGTAAGAAATTCAAGCACATAGATTAAATATTAGACTAAATGAATTAAATACAAAAATACCTTATTTAGTTGAAAGTTATATAAAGCTAATCATGTTCTGTTTCTGTGCGATAAAAAGTGCTGTGCATTTTCATTATTTTCACGCTGTTTGCTTCCATACCCAGATGAAGACTACTTTATGCTACTGCCTTTCCTCCTTGTTTCCAGGGCTGATATGAACAACTTTAGTGCTGGTGCTTGACACTGTGTACCCTTCAAACTTGCTCCCCTTCCACTCGATCAGAAGTTTCTTCTCCTGTACTTCATTTTGTGTCTCTGATGATGTCATCATCATCTTCTTGCCTTGACCAATTTCGATTGGAGACATGTTGCCTGACCGTGGATTAAGCCGAGTATCCGCTATAACAGATATAAATGAAGTTGATGTATCACTGCGCTACCTCGACAGACCATGTATAGGGAAATTATGTTATGACAAAAGAGTGAGGATGAGATAGAAATTTAAGATTTAGAAATTAAGGAAAACTGAGTGAGGGTCGAGAAAAAAGATCGATTTGGTTTGTAGGAATAAAAATGACTCGAGTAGGATTAGCACCAACAACCTTTTTAGTAGTGTGATAACCTCCACGCTATCGGGTCCCGGGTCATCTTTCTTCGCTTGAATAATATTGATTTGAATAGCACAAAGAGAGTATTTCCAAAAAACTGAGTTTCAATGTCAGTAATAAAGAAAAATTTTTCCCGAAAACGCATTTTCAGCAACAAGGAGCTTTTTAACAACTTCCTTGAAAACTTTAAGTGAAAAAGTTCCAACCTAGATTTTTGCATAATACTAATTTCTCATTCCTTACCTTCTGCTACCGTTAAGTCAAGATTCCGTGATTTGTATATATTCATACACTGCATATAGGAAAATAAATGCTCATTCCGTATCTGTACCAATTAATTAAAATATATATTTTCAGAGCAAAATACTAAATATGTTTGGTACACGTATCATATCTTCAAGCGGAATATTCTAACTGTGTTACTATGTTACTATGTTACTATGTATTCTAACTAAAATTCTACTGTGTTGATTTATAGACTTTTACAGATTCTATATCCTGTGATTTACAATCATTTGATTTAAAATCAAGAGAATCTGGTAGGTCTTGCTGTTTTAGTGCACTTAAATATTTTATTGCTTGTTTATCCTAGAATCCCGGCTGAGTTCGGTGTTAAATAGTGTACCCTACAGAGAGTGTATTCACGCAGGAGAGGCAAAGTACAAATCCTGAGACAACTTTCATTCTGAAACTAATATTTTCTAAAGCAACACTCTGTATAACCAATCCTCAAAATCAAGGTATAAGTGAAAAAGCATCCTCAATCAATGTAGCTTGAGGCACATTTGAGACAAAAGAATTTCTTAACCTCTTAAAAGCTTGATTTCCTTGAAAACCTTCCTTAATCTATCTTAATTCATAATTATTTATTTTCATCAAAACCTCTATTTCAGGTAATGGCATTATATACTTGCAGAAAAGGCATATACATGTATATTCTATTTAAATTGATAGTTGATTCAAGTATGAGTGACTTTCTTGAAATTGTTTGTTTGTCAATGGATCAATGACGTGATATCAAGCAGTGAGTGCATCACGAGGTTCATCATTAAAAAAAAAAGATCATTTGAAAGAAAATTTCATTCTGAGAAAGCAAATAAAGAACACCCTTCTTAAGGTAGATAAGCAGTTTATTTGAACTTTATGTCAAAATTCCTGGTTTCTCGCATATCCAAACACCATAAAAGCCATTTCAAGGTCAGAAACTCGGTATCTCGAGCAGCTAAATGTATAAGGTACATGTTTTGCTGTACTTCAAGAAAGCTATTCCGATGACGTCACATGGACTTTAGACATGTAGCCTTTTCCAAGCTCAACTCATATTCATGCAGCATATTTTCTTAATCAGGGTGACAATTCCTGATTTTGACAATAAACAAAAACTGGTGGTAAGGCTTCAGTCCGTGAGTTCCGGAGATTTGAGGAAGATGGAATAACCTCTAAGTTAATGTTGCTCCCAGATCCACCCTAGCACGGGGTGGTAGTACCCGTTAGAGCTCCACCGCTCAAATAAACAGCCCCAAGTTCCTAGCAGCGTAACAGCAGGGGTGCTAAGAGTCTATGCGTTTACAAAGATAAAAGAAACAAACAGTTAAATATTTGTACTTATAATACATATAATACACATTTGTTGTTAGATGATCAACGCTTACTAGATTTAGACAGTTAACTTGAAAATATCAACTGGGACATAGTTGGACTAGCGGAAGTAAGACGAATGTTAGAAGACCATACACAGTTATTAAGAGTCTCAAAGTCACAAAGGCAGAGACAAAGAAAGCTATAACGGCGTACGCTTTCTTGTAAACAAAAGTGTCAATAACAATGTCATAAGCGACGCAAATTCAGGGGACCGCATTGGTCAAAAAGTAATATAGTAATGCAAATATCAGTAGGATAGAGACTAGGGGCTATTCTAGTAAATGCACTAACAACAGATCCCGATTACAACGAGGTGGAGGAAATGTACAAGAATTTCAACAACCTCATCAACGAAGAAAATGCTCAATACAAGATCGTTATTGGTAAATTTAATGCGGAGGTGGGCAAAGGCAAAAACACCTTTGAAAAGAGCATTGGAAGACAATTGAGCTAAATAAAAATAATTATCACAAATACCTTTTTAAAGAAAAGCAAAAACCGTAAGTGAACATGGAGAAGTCCTGACTGGAAATACCGAGACGAGATTGACTATATCCTATGCGACAGAATATAAACTGTAAATGATGTATATGTTTAGTGAGCCAAGTCAGGACCCACATCATCTATCACCTCGTAAGATGCAAAAAAATGTTTGATATACACCAATTAAGAAACAGACTCATAGCAAAACCAGGAAAATTAACATAGACTAAAAAAGAAAGACCACGAATACTAAAGGAATTTTTACACTTTAGACTTAAAATATCGAGGAACCGACTGATGAAGTATATGCCAGTATTTGCAACACCACCAGCGGCACGGCAAAGGATTCAGCAGGATACTAGAAAAGTGGACATACAAACAAACTGTCACAAAGTACAAAAGATATGAGGTAGGGAATAAAAAGCCTGTAAGAAAACATAAAGAGTGCAAATATAAGTGAAAAAGGTAGAATACACAGAGTGACGAAAGACCCTCAGAAAGCAAATGGAACATTACATACGAGATAACAACACAAAACATATCATGCAAACGGTAGATTATAACAAAGTATAAAAAGACCAAACAAAAAATGTTAATTGGAAAACGTCTGATGATAGAAATCAAAGAGAAAAATGAAACGATATGACAAAAGATCCAGATGAAATTGTCAAAAGGACGAAAGAGCTCCACAGACTTCTGTATGAGACTGAAGTAACAGTTAAAAAAGGAACTATCATCAACGGAAAGTGACTAAATCCCCTACGCTCCGTTTGAAGATATTGTTATCATAACAGACAACGCTACTGAAATGAAGGATATGAGAAATGATATCAACTCTTAAAGCAAGGAAATCAGATTTAAAAATCTCAAAAATATTATTTTCAACAACTTCAGCCAAAGGGAAGATATTAAAATAGCGTAGGATACTAGAAGAAGTAACTACGAATATATACCTCAAAAGGAAAGTAAATGTAAATAAAAACAAAAATGATGAAAGAAAAAGAAGAACTGAAACAGGATTGATAGACCAGGCGAGGAAGGGGGAGTATCGTCACCCAACGAGGGAATTTATGAGACAAACTTGATTTGGTCAATTTCAATACGCTGATTCCAAAAATCGATGTTATACGGGCGAAATCGGTACCACCGAGCCTCCATTTCATGTTTAAACCTCGTTTTCGATGGGAAATTAACATTTAGAGAAATAGGCAATTTAATAGGTTCCAATCAATTCTTGGCTAATGATAACGAAAATTGAGGTCATAAAGTACAATTCGGCACCTTTGAGCTTCGTTTTGAGGATGAAACCTCGTTTTCATGCCGAAACCTCGTTTTTCCCTGAAACTTTTAAGTCAACAATTATAATGGCTTTTAGGTTGCTGATTTCGAAAATCGATGCCATATATCAAAATTCAGCATCAGTGAACCCCTATTCCATTTCGAAGCCCAGTTTTCATGTTCAAACTCCGTTTTAAGCAAAATGAGCATTGTCAAACTCACCCATTAATCGTATTCAAAATGGGCACTATCCATATTCTCAAATTTGGAACATGGTCAGTCTCAGGTTCCTAATCTCGAGAATCGTGCTTATTTTGCTCGGTCCCACTGAACTTCTACTTCAAGAAAACTATCAAGATAAATTCAAAAGATCTTGCAATTTCTCATCTGCGTTCGACAGGTCATTTAGTTAGTCGTATTCTTAGTTTTTTGTCATCAAAGGACTCATCGGTAAACTCATCTTCCAAGGCATCGTCATTCGATCCCTCATAATCATCTTTATCTTCTTTGGTCGCTTCCAGAAGCAGCTCTACGACATTTTCAGGGAAAACACTTCACGACGCGTTACCTCTTGCATCCCAGCCATCAGACATGTTCCTAGGAACTCTCAACATCTAATTCCAACGGTCAGCATTTCTTCATATGTTTGCTACATAAGCTGATCTTGCGATGTGCCGATGTAGATTAGCAGTACATGGTGGCATTTAACTCAGGTTAACCACTCTTCCTCTTCTTCCAAATACTTTCTAAAAACACTTTGAGGGGGCGTCGTTTACCTTGGTAACAGATGGAAAACCATGAAAAAAGCATATGTACTTCTCAAGTAGCTCAATATCATCTGCATTGGAATTGAGGTCTGTTCCAAGCCTCGCGAAGGCGTTGATTAATTCTTATCGATTTGCTTTCCAAATGACCTCTTTCCTTATCGAGAAAAGCAAAGAATTAATCGTTGCTGTAGATTGCATGCAGTCCAACAATCGTCCATGCAGTCCAACAGCCGCTCGTCTTTTAATTGGAGAAAGTGTTGATGATGTCACACCAATTAGTTTTCGGTTCTTCCCAACACTACTTTATAACAAAACCTTGAAGTGCAGAACCTTCGCTCGACTTTGTTACTTTTTTGAAGAACGGGGATAACAAGAAAACGCTTTTTAACTAAATTCAGCAGTCGATCGAAGACGGCTGACATAATTTGAATAACCGCATCATATATTTTTCAAATGTCACGCAATATACGAAAGTAAGCAAAGATTTCCAGAGCTGCAAAGCAATCACAAAGTGTATACTAAACTGCTAGCACTTGTGAGGGCAGCAACTATTTCACCTTGATAAGTGGAAGTAGTACGATTCCCTTCAGCAGACATCGAAATGATTACATTGTTTCTTGCACACGATTTCATGCGCGTTAAGGTTTTGTTGGATAGTGGTGTTGAGAAGAACCAAAAACTAGTTGGTGTGACATCATCGACACTTTCTCCAATTAAAATACGAGCGGTTTTTTAACTGCATGGACGGTTGTTGGACTGCATGCAATCTCTAGCAACGATTACGTGTTCGCTTTTTTGATTAAGGAATGAATTCGTTTTGGAAAGCGATGTTAAAGCGAAAAGAATTTATCAACGCCTTCGTAAGGCTTGGAGACGTCAATTCCAATGCAGATGATATGGAGCTACTTGAGAAGTACATATGCTTTTTTCATGGTTTTCCATCTATTACCAAGGTAAACGCCGCCCGCTGAAAGTATTTTTAGAAAGTATTTTGAAGAAGAGAAAGAGTGGTTAACCTGAGTTAAATGCCACCATGTACTGCTAATCTACATCTGCACATCGCAAGATTAGCTTATGTAGCAAACATATGAAGAAATGCTGACCAGTTGGAATTGGATGTTGAGAGTCCTAGGGAACATGTCTGATGGCTTGGATGCAAGAGGTAACGCCTCGTGAAGTGCTGTGTTTTCCCTGAAAATGTCGTAGAGCTGCTTCTGGAAGCGACCAAAGAAGATAAAGATGATTATGAGGGATCGAATGACGATGCCTTGGAAGATGAGTTTACCGACGAGTCTTTTAATGACTAAAACTAAGGGCCTGTTTATATGGGCAGAAACACCTCACCTGCCATACCCGGGGCTGACAAGCGAAGTAAATTTCAAGCACTGTCACACTTTAGAAAACGAAAAACAAAATGACCTCTCGAACGCAGATGAGCAATTGCAAAATCTTTTGAATGTATTTTACTAGTTTCCTCGAAGTAGAAGTTAAGTGGGAAAGAGCAAAATAAGCACAATTTTTGAAATTAGCAACCTGAGATTGATCAAAACTGGAGATTGACCCCCAAATTTTAGAATATGGACGGTGTCCATTTTGAATACGATCAACGGGTGCGTTTGACAATGTTTTTTATTGCTGAAAACTAGGCTTTGACATGGAATAGGGGTTCACTGATGCTGAATTTCGATATATGGCATCGATTTTCGAAATCAGCGACCTAAAATCGATAATAATAGTTGACTTAACAGTTTCAGTGAAAAACGAGGTTTCGGCATGAAAACGAGGTTTCATCCTCAAAACGAGGCTCAAAGGTGCCGAATTGTACTTTATGACCTCAATTTTCGTTATCAGCAGCCAATAATTGATTGGAACCCATTAAATTGCCTATTTCTCTAAATTTTGATTTCCCATCGAAAACGAGGTTCAAACATGAAATGGAGGCTCGGTGGTACCGATTTCGCCCGTATAACATCGATTTTTGGAATCAGCGTATTGAAATTGACCAAATAAACTGGGTCTCATAAATTCCCTCGTCGGGTGACGATAACCCCCCTTCCTCGCCTGGTCTATGAGAGCATTTAATAAACACAAAGACATATTCATGGAAAAGCGCATATCAACATGTTTAAAGTGAGAAATATTCAACATTTGCGCGACAACTAGGATGACATACGGCAGTCGAACCTGGGCACTAGCAAAAGACATTGAGAGAAAGTTACAAAGCATGCAAAGAAGCAAGGAGCGATTAATGTGCGGATAGAGCTGACGAGACAGGATAACTAATAAATTGATTTGTCGACCAACCGGAGTAAATGACGTAATAGTTACTGCAAAACGAAATAAGTGACGATAGGCTGGCATGCATGTCACCAGACTAACAGGCGAGAGTTGGACTTGTTTAACGACAAAATGGCAACCAATTTACGGTAAACAAAAGAGAGGGTGATAACGTGTAAGGTAAAGGAATGGATTTGTACAAACACTTGAGACAGTAGTGTGGAGACGGATGGCATACAAACGGGTAGAGTGACAGACTATGGGATAGACCTTGACCCGGCAGTGGGTCGACTACGGCTGGGGATGATGATGATGATGAGAGCGAACAGTTCTTTTAAATGATTTGTTTGTTTCAAAAAGTAATGAATATGATGATTCTTTCACCTTTGTTTACGTCATCAATCACATAAAAACGAAATATTTGCAAGACTGTAGCTTCCAATTCAACAAACATGAATACACAAGAATGGAAGCCCTTTTAAAATTTTGGATTAGTAACTTTCCTATATAGTTTCCAAGTATTTGCTGTCGATGTCTATTTTCCTCAATGGGTAACGCCTCAACCCAAAAGGTCAAAGTTTGAGCAAAAAGCAGTCCTAATAGCACTACATGGTGAAAAATAGTATTATCAAGAGACATTTAAAGAGAATAAATTCTAGTTGAAGTTTAATTTTCGCTTTTTACTTCTTTTCTTAATCATCGAAGAGTTGCGAAATGGTAAAGGCTGTAAAAGGGGAAGGAAATGACAAGAAGCTGATCAATCACGTTCGAATAACGCTTAAACTACAAGACCATTAAACTACGAGACACACTTGACAACACAGAAGAACGCAAAAACTAATAAAATGGATGCAGCTAAAAAATACAGCTGAGATGCCTTATACGCATGCACCCAGAAACAAAAATGGTACATAAAGCGTTGAAATTGATTATGTGTGCATTTAGCAGAGAATTAATACGTTGTAATACCTTTTAAGGCTTCCCTTTCCTTCAATCGCAGCTTTTCCATATAACTCGACAGTTGTGCGATACCTTCTTCAAAGCCCTGTTTGAAATCATATTTTGATGCATTGTAAACTTCATCAATATAGGCTGGAGATTCTTCACAGCTCCTGAATATATGATAGCCGTCTTCCACGTTTGATACGCTAATGTCTTTGTGCTGCATAATATGAATACAGAATGAAAAAGCCAAGGAATAAGCAGGATACAGGTAGAATAATTGTCATTGTGCAACTTTCTTATGTTTCTTAGGCGATTTCGCTATCATTGTCGAATCGAATCTAATTCAATAACATAGATCGATAGAGATGACAAATATAGATCTTACAAAAGGTAGGTTGTTGTTTTCTATATATTTGCAGAGTAGTGGTGCAATCAGGTCGATTGCCTAATGTAAGTCGACTTAAAGGACTGCCCTCAGGCTAAGTTGGTAGATAGCTGTCATCATCCAAGTTATTAATATTGGTAACATGAAAACAAGGGCTTTAGGCTTCGTTTTTTTCTGTGGTTATTTGTTATTCAAATTCATTTTCTCGATTTATTATGAATGTCCTGCTTCTTCTCCAATATGGCAGTTTGTCAGGATTGAATATTAAATTTCTAGTAAATAATTCTAAAAGCAATCTTGTACCGTTCAGGATTGGGAGATTTGTGTATTACATTACTTCGGGCTATCGGACCCTATAAGTGGGGCGGCTTAGCAAAATAATTGTGCACTTTTCGATAAAAGCATCCAAATTGGTACACATGCACAGTTTTGCATGCTGAGAAAATGAGCTATATGACCACCATGAAAGATTCCCGGAAGATCTTTTTTTAGATGGGGAAAGTAGTTCCCAGACCTCTAAAACCATTTTGGGATTATTGCTATGTAGAAAGATAAAGTGAGGGCTCAATGATTGCCCTTAGATCATTTCAAAGATGTAATATCTGATAATAAATGTAAAAGCCAAGTAAAATTCCAAAAAGACGCTATTTTTAGATAGGGACACTCGTTCACAGACCTCTGAACCAGTTTGGGATTATTGCTATGTAGAAAGATAAATGGAAGGGTCAATCAATTGCCCCTAGATCATTTCAAGGATGTAGAATCTGATAATAAATGTAACTGCCAAGTAAAATTCCAAAAATAAGCTATTTTTAGATAGTGACACTCGTTCCTAGACCTCTAAACCATTTTGGGTTTATTGCTATGTCGAAGGCTAAATAATGGGATAGATCATTGCCCCCTTTTTGTTCAAACATAGAGGATCTGATAATGAATGTAACTGACAAGTAAAGCTCCAAAAAGATGCTATTTTTAGACAGGGACACTTGTTCCTAAACCTCCAACGTGGGTTTTCAGTAACGGTGCATGAACACTTCTGCTGAGTGGACAAACAGCAGTTATAGCATCAACTCTAACATGCTGAATACATACACAAGTAAAGATGATAAAATATTCTTTGTTTACTATTTTGAAGCTATGTGCGCGTTCTCAGATCCTTAAAGCACGGGGGATGACCATTACATTCAACTTTCTAAACCAACACTGTAGAGCAATTTATTGTCCTTTAAGGTGCACTTGGAATTTAACATTGTTAGTAACTGAACTTCAAAGCAAACAAGACACAAGCAATACATGTACAATAAACCCAAAATGGTTTAGAGGTCTGGGAACGAGTGAACTATCTAGAAATAGCTTATTTTTGGAATTTTACTTGGCAGTTACATTTATTATCAGATTCTACATCCTTGAAATGATCTAAGGGCAATCATTGAGCCCTCACTTTATCTTTCTACATAGCAATAATCTCAAGTGGTTCAGAGGTCTGGCAACGAGTGTCCCTATCTAGAAATAGTATTTTTTGAAATTTCACTTTTCAGTTACGTTTATTATCATATTCTACATGCTTGAATTAATATAAGAGCAAGGATTGATTCTGTTATTCAGCCTACAATACAGCAATATCCCCAAAATGGTTTTGAGGACTGGGAACGACTTTCCCCATCTAAAAATAGATTTTCTGTGATTTTTCAGGGTGGTCATATAGCTTGTTTTTTTTCAGCATGCAAAACTGTGCATGTGTACCAATTTTCATACTTTTTATCAAAAAGTGCACAATTCCATAAAAAATTGCATAAAGCCGCTGCACTATATACATTTTTCTCAGAATAATCTAGCAGTATGATGGGTAGCCCTTGCTGTCCAAGTAGAGCTCAAGTAAAGTAAAGCTCAAGAGACAAGAATCTAAGATTAAATCCCTAAAATGGTTACCGCAGCTAGTTTTAAACAAGGTGGTATATTTCAAACGTCCACCAGCCAATCCTGTAGAGCTCGAAATGCTTATAAGTTTGATTCGTAGTGTATCTTTTGCATGTTCCTGCATTCTGAGATATAGTCGTTTGAATGGTCGATGACATCATAAAAAATGTAATCACTTACTCTCTGGATTCAATGTCTAGAAAACACCATAATAGTACTAGTATAATGCTTATGACATAAAATTTATTGTCGCTGGTAATTAAACCATTGAAAGTAATAGAAGTCTAAAGGGGGGTAGTTGATGAATTCTAGCCTGATTCATTATTGGCCAAAATTAATAATGTGGCTGACAATCTCTCAGTTATAAAGGTAAAAGCAGTAACACGTTTTATTTTTCACGAAGGCTTAGCTGATGTTTGGGGTGTGAGGGTCAATTAATAGCTGAGAAAAACCAATGAGCCAATTAATCCAAAAGCTATTAAGAGATGTGTTTTCCAGCAAAGAAGACAGCCGCGCCAGTAGTTCTCATATTGTAATTTATCATCAGATATTGGTGAAAACAAGGATTGGGAAAGCATATAGTATAATACAATGCTACACAGACTTCCATTCAAATTATCACTCTTCAAATTAGCACTACATTCTGTTGGTAAATGGCCTTAATATAATCATTTTATGTCAAGGACCATAGAAAAAAAAATATTGGAGTATTTTTAGGACATTGAATCTCGGGTATAAGTGATTGTATTTCATCAGGGTCATAAGT
Source organism: Pelagia noctiluca (assembly GCA_963924455.1). Taxonomy (NCBI): domain Eukaryota; kingdom Metazoa; phylum Cnidaria; class Scyphozoa; order Semaeostomeae; family Pelagiidae; genus Pelagia; species Pelagia noctiluca. Next base: position 10,537,366 of record OZ004320.1, on the reverse strand, counting down.
CATCCAAACGGCTTTAACTTAAAATCCAGAAGATTTCAAAGATTCAGTAATGAAAATCCTATTCAGCGTTTAGTTGACAACATAACCAGTTTTATCAGCCTCCTAAATCAACACTAGCTGGAGACGTATCTTAGGCTCGATATCCGGGCTAGATTTTGAAGGTTCCATATTGGATTCTAGTTTATTTACTCCGCATGGTGTCAAACAGAAAACTTTAGTTGCATGACATATTTTCATATGAATCCAATATTTTCGCTTTTTTCAAGTTCTGCATCGATTAAAATGACCTCATTGCATCTGTATAAGAAAAACTTTCTTACCGGTTTAAAGCTAAGCTGGAACCAAATCTTGTTGGACTTTTCTCTGTCTCGGTGATCAGCTTTTAGTTGCTTATCCGAAGCAAACAACACTTTTCCATTAGCTTTGCAAATAATCTTATAGATACCATTTTGTTCGTGATGCCTGACAAACCGAAACACGTACAAATCTTCTCTAAATGCGATTTTTGCACTTCGCAGTACATTGGAGCTGGACTCTATAAGACCAGATGCTGTGTTATCTGACACATACAAATAACCGTTGCATTCATCCGTATCATTCTCGACTGATTTAACATGAAACTCGTTATCAGCGATCTTTTCTAGCAAAAATCTTTTATTTCCTCCTCTGTAGTCGTCGTCTATACCAACAAATTTACTGTCTTCCTCTGGTTTCTTGGCAGATGAGTTTGATACCTGCAGATATGCGTGTGACCCAGGGCTGAATATTTGCACTGGACTGCTGTGTCTGCTAACCTCATTTGGGTTGAGGCCAGTGGCCTTGACGTGGTCAAACATAAGTATCCGTTGTTCCATGTTATCCTCTAGAATGAAAAATCAAAAGTCTATCAAAATGAATGAAAAAAGGATAAAACAAAAATATCTAGGAAGTAAATAAGTACAGCTGTCCTAGGTTATTCTCTTGTGAGGATATGATGAATGAATACGAGCCAGAAATACCATTTCGGAGAGTTTCATAAATTCAAAATCGATTTTTTCAGTTAGAATTTGGGGTATTTACCATGTTTGTATCTTTATTTTGACTCCATCCCCCAGTTTATGAATATCTAACAAATCATAAAATCCCTATCTTGTCTACTCTACTTAAGCGCCCAATCTCATAAAGTACTTAACATACGGTAGTCTATAACCCATGTAAAGTATATGATAAAATATGTCATATACTTTATAAGGTTATCCATTTAAGTAGGGAAGATATTAGGTATATGATTTCCTGACATATTCATAAACTGAGGGATTGGAGTCTGAATTAAGAAAACAAAAACCATGGAGCCAGCTATGGAAAGTTTCTTGGCTTTTCATCACTTCCTTACAGACAATTCAAGAAACTCTAAGAACTGGTCCATTTTCTTTAGCTTCTAGCTAGTTGGAAAAATTGTTATGCCAGAGGTTTGCACCAAGCAAATTAACGAAGAAGGTTCCTCATCGTTTCGTTCAATACTGTTTCACGCCAATTATATCTGTTGCACCCTCCTGTTTTCCAGTATGGGTTTTTATAGGAAAATATTTGCATGGTCAATGGCTTGAAAGAATCTTTCAGAATTTTGAAAGCACATATTTTCCAAATAACACCCTTATATAGGGACACTTGGGCTGACCATTTTTGGCTCAATATGAGCATTTTACGAAATAACCATAAGACTGAGAAATAATTACAAAACAAGCTGATGTACAGCACGCAGATAACGTGAGATGGTTTAGAGAGTCAAACCTTTAAACAATTACACTGTCTTTTTTTATTAGAACCAGTAAATTTAATTTGAAGCTGGCTGTTCTTAAATATTCCTCTATTTTTCAGGCTGAAATGTTCTTAAATTGTTCTTACTCTTACAATTGTTTGGAAGCCTTTTTTGCTATCAGTAGTTCTAATTGTTGCAAAGTTTGACTCTCTTGACCATCTGACATTATCTGTGTGCTGTTCATCAGGTTGCTTTGTAATTATTTTCTCAATCTTATGGTTTATTTCGTAAGATATTCATATTAAGCCAAACATTTTCAGCCTCGGTTTGTTCTTAAATTGTTCTTAACATTTTGCAAAATCTGAGGCTCGTGTTCTTATAAAATTGTTCTTATATAAAAAGAGTGTAACACTTATGATAGCAAAAAGGCTTCCTAATCATTGTAAAAGTAAGTAAAAGTTCTTAGCCCTGTAGTGTTGAATAATTGGTATTCCTTATTGAAGATACAAGTAACAATAAAATCCATTCAAATTTACCAGAATTCCCCCAGAAACTATAGATAGAACTCTTCTGCCAAAGACCAAGTTATTTATAATCTTTTTACTGCTTAGTTAGTGTTATTCAATTGTCAGCTACTGAAGAGGCGCTACATGAATTGAAGCTGGAGGGGCCACAAGGGTTTGCTGCTGAGATTTGATAACCATACAACTCATGTAGCTATTTTATGGTCAATGAACATTATGAATGAGACAAAGGAAAGGTACCCCATAGGTTGTAAATATTTGTCAGTTATGGAAATATTTTGACCAATCTTTATTGCAAGTTTTTTTATATTTTCATACTCATTAATATGAAATTTGTATGACAGAGAAATTCACCTATGTTTGAAAAATAGTTCTGATGAAAAACTAATCTCGAGTAGAAACAGGATTAGAGAAAGTTGTCGCCCTTCGGCAGGTCCAGTGTAGTGTCAAAGAGCCCGGATAGGTTCGTCTCTGCATTTGGTGAGTGGTGGTGCAATTTGTGTGAATGAAATGGTCTGGGTTTCTCGTAGCCCCGGTCGTGCAGTAGTAGGGTTCTAGAAAACAAATCTAGAGGTTGTGGGTTTCGAGTCCTACTCGGGTCATTTTCATTCTCACAAATTATCTCAATTAAAACCTAATCTATATGAATGAGACATACCTACAAATTCTATGCTATGCCCCCTCACCCCAGGCTCTCACTTCCTAAATCATTATAAACGTTTCTTAGAATTTTTTCTGTTTGGAAAGCCTGGGGCTATATACTTCTTTTCAGGTCGAGTTATACCAGAGCAGGCTACTGCAATTCACTCATGCCTCCACTGGGTCTCAAACCCTACTACTTTTTCATAAAACCAGAAATAAAATATTTGTATCTCTTTCAACAAAAACTGAACCGATAGGCGGATTCATCACTCGCATTTACATATTTGACAATTTTCTGCCATCTTTAAATTGGCTTCTTTCTCAGTCCAGAAATTTTTTTTCTCTTCAGAAGGTAATCATCCTTCCTCTATATCCCTTTCTTGGTCTTTCATGTTTATGTCCAACAAGATGTTTAAATTTTCTCAAAAGACAGCGCACCTTCTCCTCCATATTGTTCGTCCATGTTGTCAAACTTTAAGTACAACAACTGACGTCACAGGGACAATATGGAGGAAAACCAAACATTCCATTTGTGTCACATTGTTTTTTAGTCTGCAAATTGGCACACTATTTTCCAAATATCTTGAGCACAGATTAAACATCCTTTTTAGGTTTTTTCTAGTAGTCTTAGAATAACTTTCTGTTTCAAATAATCACAACAAGTCAAGGGCAGGTGGTGGGGGCCAAGTAGGCGAGCCACCAGAAGCTCTAGAGATTTGGTCATAATTAACCCCTCAAAATGGCTTTAGGATGCTAAGAAACACTCAAAATCTACCTTGTACTTGCGTTTCTACTTAACCAAGCGTTCATTAAATGTTACCCCATGATAGAGAAATTATTCTTTTCTTCAGAAATTGTTTCATTGTCCCAAAACCTTTCAACTGGATTCAAAATTGCTATTTTTGAAGCTTGGTCGGTTTCATGGCAAGACGGCGATTAATATTTTTATGAAGCAGGTTATATGGCATAAATCCAACTTATTGCTATTTGCTTATTTCTCTTGAACCACTCAGCCTTAAAACAAAATTTGTGAGCATCTCACCACACTTAAGATTTTCAATAAATATTTGTTTTTTTAACTTAATTTTACAATTAATTTCCAAATAAGGTTTCTCCACTAATTTCTAAACAAGTTGATGTTTGATTTGGCTCATTTAGGAGATACCGTATTTTCTTGAATAGAAGCTGCGGCTTCTATTTATTCAAATGCTCTAAAAGAATGTGGCTTATATTCAAAGGCGGCTTCTATTTAAGGGCGGATTCTATTGTTCTGATTGTAACGCCTTGAAATAAAAGAGCACGCTAATTTTTGCTAAGTATATTCTTGAACACATTGCGCCTTTGAAGTACCACGTTTGAATACCTTTGCCCTTTGTAATGCGGCTTCTATTAAAGGGGGCTTCTATTTCTTCTTTTTATTCAATTTGTGCAGCTTATATTCAAAGGCAGCTTCTATTCAAGGGCAGCTTTTATTCAAGAAAATACAGTAAACAAGAGACAGAATGAAAATCTAGTTTTGTGTCTCACTATGAAAGTAATTTAATTTAGGCCTAAAATTCAAAATGCCTCAATATTTATTATAGCAGGTAATACACTTCCTGACTTACAAGGTACCACATTGAGGCAGATTTCAAGAATTCGGGGCAAAAAGATATAAGGTCTAAATAGGCCTATTATATGCAGAATTGAATCCTCTATCGTTTGAGGTATGGGAAAAGTTTGTATGACGAATACTCAAGGTTTAAATCACAATTTTCAAACGCGATAATGTTGCGATCTTTTATCGGCCTAAGTATGATATCCTCTTGTTGTAATGCAACATTGATTATTCATCTGCCTAAAAAGATGCTTGGGTCCTATTCATATTGCTAAATGGAAGAAGAGTAGCAAAAACATCCTACTTCATCAGTTGGCCCTATTTGTCGGGCAATGGTGGACGTTGGGTAGATTGCCGACATAATTAAAGCCGACATAAATAAAGGGAATCCATTAATTAGGCCATGTCATCAGATATGGATTCCGCGCTATTCCAGGCTTTAAGAGAAGTATTCCGAACGAAAGAGAACAAAAAAAACCAACAAATATTTTACCTGGAGAGGCCTTCAAGTAGATGCACTAATGGATGATTGACCTGATGTCTTGGCGATATTCAATGATGTGACTAGATCTGAGAGCTGAATATATCATATGCAATAACGATTAGATAGACGAGTATTCTTATTCCTGAGTCGTACCGAATGCTTTTTAGCAGTAGAATGGTATTCAGATTGAGAATGATGGATGGAGAGCAACAGCAACAGCCTCGAATCCCAAACCTGAACCCTAATCTGAACCTGAGCCAAACCCGAAACCCAAAACCCGAAAAAAAGTCACACCAAGAAAAGAAAATGTCGGATATTAGAGTGGCGTTACTCGCAGTTAATTTTAGCTGTCGAAGGGATCATCGAAAACAGCCAAAGAACATACAAAAAGACCTAAGGTAAGTTGAGTATTTTATAGTAGATTTTTCGGATTAAAGTTGAGGACAAAATCAGCAGATCTGCATCTGATTTTTAGACTGCGTGAAATTATTTCCAAATAGAATGAGCTTTTCCCTCACCCTTTTTTGTATTTTCACAGGAAAATACGATTTCATTTTTTATAGGACGGCCCCCGAAGTTACCTATTCTAAGCTACTTTACTGAAACCAATGGTGCTGTTACGAAAATTTACTCCCCCCGTGAATGAGATAGAATTTGGAAAAAATTATTTCCAAATAGAATGTGCTTTTCCCTCACCCTTTTTCGTATTTTAACGGAAATATTCGATTTCGTTTTTTATAGGACAGCCCCCGAAGTTACCTAAGCTACTTTGCTGAAACCGATGGTGCTATTACGAAAATTTACTCCCCCCGTGAATGAGATAGAATTTGGAAAAAATTATTTTCAAATAGAATGTGCTTTTCCCTCACCCTTTTTCGTATTTTAAAGGAAATATTCGATTTCGTTTTTTATAGGACGGCCCCCGAAGTTACCTATTCTAAGCTACTTTGCTGAAACCGATGGTGCTATTATGAAAATTTACTCCCCCCGTGAATGAGATAGAATTGGGAAAAAATTATTTCCAAATAGAATGTGCTTTTCCCTCACCCTTTTTAGTATTTTAACGGAAATATTCGATTTCGTTTTTTATAGGACTGCCCCCGAAGTTACCTATTCTAAGCTACTTTGCTGAAACCGATGGTGCTATTATGAAAATTTACTCCCCCGTGAATGAGATAGAATTTGGAAAAAATTATTTTCGAATAGAATTAGCTTTTCCCTCACCCTTTTTTGGTATCTTCACAGGATGATTCAATTCTATTTTCCAACAAATGACTCCCGAAGTTACCTATTCTTAGCAATTGTGATCAAACACTATTCTGGAATTTCCTTATACTTAACTACTTTACTCAAACTGATGGCGCTATTAAAGGCGCACACGGATGGGTTGGCAGTTTGGTATTTTGCATGTTGCGTGGTAATTCAGCTCAATTAGAAATTTTGATCATCTTGCTGTGGACAGACACGAGACGTTGAATCTTTGCGAATAAGATTGGTTTCAAAAACATCCTCACTAGTGCAAAAGGGAAAGCAATTCAAGTATTTCTAATCTTCTTGGCCTTTTTTAGAAGTTTTGAGGAAGTAACTAACGATGTTTTCTGGTGAGCAGAGATTTAGGCCCAGCGAGCCCCACATAAAATATTTGTGCTCGCTGAGAATATTCAAGGTTGGTTGAATTGGATTTTAGCATATCACATGACCTATCCGTGTGCGCCTTTAAGAAAATGTACTCCCCCCATGAATGAGAGAAAATTTGGTAATAATTATTTCCAAATAGACTGAGCTCTTTCCTCACCCATTTTTATATTTTCACGGGAATATTCAATTCCAATTTCTAAAGGCCGGCCCCCAAAGTTACCTATTCTAAGCTACTTTACTAAAACCGATGGCGCTGTTACGAAAATTTACTCCCCCCGTGAATGAGATAAAATTTAGAAAAATTATTTCGAATTAGAATGAGCTCTTCTCTCCCCCTTTTTTTCGTATTTTCATAGAGTTATTCATTTTTATTTTCCGAAGGTTGACCCCCGAAGTTACCTTATCTTACTACATACTTCATGTCAAACACTATGTTGAAATTTACATCTTCTTAGTTTCTATACTCAAAATGATGTCTAGCTACCAATAAAGGCACACGATCCGTATATTTTTCCGGAAGGGTTACTAAAAAGATATACACGTTTTTTTATAAGGAACCTTTTATAAGGAACCTACATGTACAATGTCGAAAACTTAAGGAACTTCTACTACTAAAGATCCAATAACTAAGGAACTGTATAATTATGATATTATAATCAATGGTATAGATATGCAACTTATTTGATAACTCTCAGTAACTTTGATGTTGTATAGACCTGGCCTAAGCTTTATCGTGTTGTAACATGTTTTATTAGCAGAGTTTATTGCAGAATGTTGAATTTTGATTTTGTCCTTGTGACGAAACTAATTCCCATCCACAAAATGAGCAGTTGAAATTAAGGATCTTTTAGAACTACGAAGCGGTTAAAAGAGGTATTAAAAGAAGTAGGCCCTAAGCTAGGTTCATTAAAAAAAGCGTATATTCCAGTAAAATCTTAAGGACGTCGGCGTCATTTGTCTTATTTTGGTTAAATTGAAGATTGATAGTCGCTATCTATCCGTGCTTTGGCGAATCGCTTGCTTATTCAGAATCGGATGCCTGTCTGCCTTCATGTTGGTCAATGGTATAGCTATGTTTGTTGTTGTTGATTTTTTGGGATTGGTGATTGATAGGCGCGATCTATTGGTGCTTTGGCGAATGGCTAGTTTATTTAGAATCGGATGCCTGTCTGCCTTTGTGTTGGTCAATGGTATAGCTATGTTTGTTGTTGTTGACTTTTTGGGATTGGTGATTGATAGGCGCGATCTATTGGTGCTTTGGCGAATGGCTAGTTTATTTAGAATCGGATGCCTGTCTGCCTTCATGTTGGTCAATGGTATAGCTATGTTTGTTGTTGTTGATTTTTTGGGATCGGTGATTGATAGGCGCGATCTATTGGTGCTTTGGCGAATGGCTAGTTTATTTAGAATCGGATGCCTGTCTGCCTTCATGTTGGTCAATGGTATAGCTATGTTTGTTGTTGTTGATTTTTTGGGATTGGTGATTGATAGGCGCGATCTATTGGTGCTTTGGCGAATGGCTAGTTTATTTAGAATCGGATGCCTGTCTGCCTTTGTGTTGGTCAATTGTCTAGCTAAGTTTGTTGTTGTTGATTTTTTTGGATTGGTGATTGATAGGCGCCATCTATCGGTGCTTTGGCGAATGGCTAGTTTATTTAGAATCTGATGCCTGTCTGCCTTTGTGTTGGTCAATTGTCTAGCTATGTTTGTCGTTGTTGATTTTTTGGGATTGGTGATTGATAGGCGCGATCTATTGGTGCTTTGGCGAATGGCTAGTTCATTTAGAATCGGATGCCTGTCTGCCTTGATAGCGCCAATCAATCTGTGCTTTGACGAATCGCTTGTTTATTTAGAATCGCATTCCTGTCTGCCTTTGTGTTGGTCTAGGTGGAAGTTTTTCTTAAATAGCTGATCTTGTCTAAGATTTAGTCATTCAAGTTGTGCACGAGGTACTGTTAGATTACCTTTGATTTTCTGAAAACCTGAGGACAACATTCGCGACAATGTAGGAATGAGCCCGTAATGAGGCATCCCGACGAAAAAAGGGGTACTGGCACACGTGGCAGGGCTACTAAATGGTTACGTGGCAGAAGTCAGAAACAGAACAGGGATTTGAATCGGCCAGGAGATCAAGATAATGATACGGTGAGTGCAATTTATTAATCCTTGATTTTGTTATTGACGTGCATGTGTATTACTTCTTACTTCTTAAGTTTTGGATTTTGAGAACTGGAAGTACCATTAGAAAGACATTGCGAGTTATGGGTAGCCTTCGATAATTGTGAGCGAATTTCGATGGTATCTTGCACACAAAAGTGTGCCAGGGTACTTATGTTCTCACGCTTTAACAACGCTTTTTACATACCTTATATGAATTCTGAAATTGAACTCTTTTATGTCTCAGTTGCAATCTTTTCTGACTCACAACTGCGCCAATTGGTAGAAGAAGTCAATAACGTACCACGTACCTGGTACGTCAATTGTACTCCTGGAGGTTCCTTCTGGCACGTGGCACAGGTGTTCCTTGCCGAAACAATGCAACCCAAACACATTGGAACCAACAATATGGCCATCAACAGCCGCCGCACAATTCAGCTAAAAATTGTGAAAATATGATTGCCTTATCAAGGGAAAGATTTCCCAATTCTCCAGTTAGTTTAATTCATTCCTTTATAGGAACTGTTGGTATGGAACCTACATTTAGAAGGTTAAAGAACTTAAAGTACTTCTACTGTCGTAGGTCAAATCACTAAAGAACTGTATAAATATGATATTTTGATAGATGGTGTAGATATGCAACTTCTTTTATTAGTCTCATTCACTTTTACATTCTTTAGGTCTAGCCTAACCTTTTTCTGTTGTGTTTTCATCACATGTTTTCATATCACAATTTCATTGCATAATGTTGAATTTGAATGCTTTTCTTCGGTCGGTACTAATCCCTATCCACTAAATGAACAGTTGAAGTTGACAGACTACAGTATCAAGGAACTTTTAGGACTACATAGACGTTTTTTTTATAAAGAACCTTTTATAAGGAACCTACATGTAAAAGGTCGAAAAAATTAAGGAACTTTTACTACTAAAGGTCAAATCACTAAGGAACTTTATGATTTAGCATGTATCAATTTGGTGTAGATATGCAACTTCTCTAATGACTAAGTAACTAACAATGCTAAGTCACGAGTACTTAGAATTAAGAAACTATTAAGGAAACTTTTAGTACTACAAAGTGGTCAAAAGAGGTCTCAAAATAAGGAACTTTTAGTACTAGGCCCTGAGCTAGGTTCCTTATAAAAAAGTGTGTAGTGATCAAAAGAGGTGAAAAAAGGAATATAAGATCTGGCCCCTGAGCTAGGTTTCTTAAAAAATAGCGTGCAAAACTTGTTATAGGTGTTTTTGTTAAAGCAAATTACAATTGGATGTGAAACTTGTTCTCTGAATGAAGTACACGCATTTTTATAAGTAATCGCTTTATAAGTCAGTACTGGACGTACCGAATAAGGCATTCTTAAGCAATTTGAAAATTCTAGTTCAGATCTAATTAATGTCGATCCCATGCCAATGAAAATCGTGCAGGAGCTATTGAGAAGTAGGTTACAGTGGATATTAGTACTCCGGCACACTTTTGTATGAAAGATACTATTGACAATTGTTGTACAAAAACTTCTGAGATAGTATTCTGAGAAACAAATCTTGAAGTAAAAAAAGGTAAGCAATTGCTAAGCAATTTCGAGTACTCAAATTTGCCCTTTAGCTAAGCAATTTTGAGTACTGAGCTCAAGCAGGAATTGCTTATAAAAAATGCTTGTATACGTTTCAAATGCCAGAAATGTGCAATTTCGATTCAAAGTGTCGGCAAAAAAATTGGGAACCTGGAGACTTCCTTGAAACTAACTGAGGACTGCCTGCAATGCATCATCAATGCTATTTGAAATTTAAAAAGGGCTGAGGAGATCCTTGTTTTTCTTTTAGGTAACTATCATATCGATACTTCCCCGTTTGGACGATGTTGATGACAGAAGGGTAGCATATAACACCTACATTAGAGACGTGTGCGAGCGAGGAAATGTCATATTTTACGATGCTACAGAATATTTCGAGAAGAAAAACAAAAATCTCTGCTCGCATAGGGATGGTCTCCATCTAAGCGAAAACTTTGGGATTCCACTGTTAATAGCCTTGATGTCAATGCATGTAAAGTTGGAAGGAACATCAAAAAAAACCTAAACGCGGTATCACCAGACACAGCCATCTGCTCAAGTAAAAAAGGTAATTTCAACATTATTGATATTTTTGCACACTTATATTTTTTCCACATGTACAAAGAAATGCTTTATGCTGAAGGTTTGATCGATTTCTGTGAAGCAGTTTGATTGGTTGATATGGGCATCGGTTTTGCTTTCTGTTATTTTTAGATTTTTTATTCACAATAGTCAGGACCTCATACCTAGTGAAATTAAGAGACGAAACTAGGATAAGAAATAAAAAAATAGAATATGATGAATTAACATATCTGCGTTAGCAAGCAGCTTTTGTTAATCACTTTATATTTCGCCCACCCTATTTTGGTAGAAAAACAATACAATTAGCTTGATAATACCCTATTTCCCTTACATTATCCTTTGATATGTTTGTTACGCCCCCCTTTCTATGGGTGCTGGATACGGCCCTGATAAAACTATTAGTTTTTGACGATTTAGATGTAAGGACATTTACTTATCAATCTTTTCCCAAAAATATTTCTTATCATTTAATTAACAGCGACAACTGTCAGGACTGAGTCGATTTGGGGGCCAGGCCTGATAGAAGAAGAGAAAAAAATGTAGCCAACACTGGCAACAACCAAGCCCGAACCATTAAATTGGAAAAAAAATTCTTGGGGAGCGCCACTTCCGACGAGGAGACTGGTATCGCCGAAACGATCATCGATAGGCCTTTATAAGCCACACGAAAATAAGCTGCCAGATATTGCAGAGAAAAAAAATAATCCAGCTTTATCACCTGAGACCAAAACGTAAGAATAATTTTGAAGTGCTATGAGGCTCTGTCCAAATTTCACCTGTTCTGTTTTAATGACGTTTTATGGCATCCAAGCTTATATTTACACATCATTTTGTTAAAGTACCCTTCAATCACATTTTCAAAAATCGTTTCGTTAACATGCATCGAATATCTTCTTCACAGTTGAACTTTTTCCTGTCATCCTTAATCGTTAACCTGCCTTCTTATCTGCCCCTACCTTTTTATGAGATAAATCGTTTCTATTTTACACTCTTTTTTTCTTTATAAGAATAAATTTTATAAGAATATTGAGGCTCAAAATCGCCAAAGAACAATGGAAATTTAAGAATAAACAATGGAAAAGTTGAGGCTCAGAAAAATTTTAAGTATTCTTATAAAAAAGGAGTGTATCAAATTTAAAGGTGCTCTTCTTTGATTCTTCTGTAATCTATTTCTCTCCAACGCTCAACTGCTTGTTATAACATTCAAACGAATAGGCCCTCGAAACTTGGCGCTCAAGTAAAAGACAAAAATAACTTAATTTCTTTTTCATCTGATTTATGGTACGCTGTCAACCTCTATGTTTTTAAAGTGTCAAGATCAAAGCCAGAAATACAGCATTGTACGACATTTTCGTTGAAACATTCATCATTTATATTTTCTTTGCAGTGACTTGGCAGTAAAGACTAAAAGAAAGTGGGTTGAGTGCACAGAGGGCACGATGATACAATATATTACATGAAAATGCTATCATCAATCCGTGTCATTCTTCGCTTTACAAGCCTGCTGCATCGTATAAGGTAAATGCATTTCTTCAATGGAAATACCACAATTTTTATGTAAGAATAGTTAATTTGAAGCCTGGCTAGTTTACCGAATGTAATACATAGTAATATATTTTTTAGCTTCGCACCAATACAAACAAGGCAATAAAGAAACGCAGAAAAACAAGGAAAAAGGCTTTCTCCGCCAAAGGTAAGTAATTTCAAACGGATAGCATGTCTGCCGTTGTTATAATACTGATATGACCCACCACTCAAAAATTTGGTGCTATATTGTAGAAATATCGCAGATGTAGCTTCAACTTTTATTATTACATCACAAATTTTCCTTTAAAACTTGCTAATAATAATTTTTTCATTTTTAGATGACTTTCAAGAAAGAAATAGAAAACAGTTTTCTGAGCTTACGACAGAGGTTTGTAGCTGCTGTTATCAAGAACCTCTTACGGTTACTTTTCCTGAATATTATGCTTTACAAAAAATACCGTTAAAAATCTTTTAATCCATGATTTGACTTGTACATTTCTTTCAGCATGATAAATTACAAAGAGTTGATGAAAAAGCATTAAAAATGTATGGCTTTAATGAAAAGAGTCATAAATAATTCAATTTTCAATTCCAATTGATATGCTAAAAGTTTACCTCTTACTTTCATTACTTTCATATAGATCATTAAGCTGTAGCTTCCTGAGGCATGAAATAGTTTGAGCTGAATTTTTGGTTTTCTTAGCTACAAGAAATCAAAGCTTATAGTATTTTTGTAGGAAAAGACGCAGATGGAGCGCATTCCACACCAAAGACGAAAAATTATGAATATAAAGGAGAAGACAAACGACTCGTGGCTAGGTTCGTATTTTTAAGAACGTATTGTAGCTTTAGCATACTCGAACCTTTTCTTAATAATATCTCAGCTCACCACTCTTACTCGTATAAAATTTCAACACTCTATATTTTTGTTACCAGCCTAGTTTCATTCAAGGTTCATATACTCCTATCACAAACGAGATTTTTTAGAATAGAGATTTGTTGCTTGCTTATAGCAAAATAATCATTCACACAACCAAATCATGGAATTACCTGGGAAATGTTTTTTTCATGTAAACCGGGAGCATAACATTGTCTCAACAATTCCATTAACACATGCCATGCATCCGTATTCTTGCAGTAAAGTTGTCATACCGAGCACTTTAATCCGATATTGAGCATACCAATCTTATGATGTCTTCTGCTACATTTAGACAACCGAAACAAAGAACAAGAGCAAGAAACAAAAATAAACGAAGAAGGGCTCCAATTACTTGGATTTGGAACTGGTAAGATTGCTGACAATTAAGGGGTGAAGGCACCAGTAGTACATACATCAATTCCGTTTAAACAATATTCAATCAAACCCTCCTTATGCCATCGATCCACATTTGTGGGATTTCATAATACATCGATAAGAAATGACTTGTGTAAACCGCATACAGTCCCACAAATGCGTACACTGAAAAGTGAAAGAAGAAGTAATGAAGCAGATCCGCTCCCAGCTTTTAGAATATATTTCGAAAAAGATGGTTTCCTTAAAGGCTTGCAATTGGGACTAGATGAGATTGAGCATACCCGGGATGTAGCATCTTGCGGTTTCCAATTTGATTCTTCAAAAAGAAGTGTAGATGAAAATGAGTGTAATACCGAGTTGATTGAGAAACCTACAATGTCTACTGGTGTCGTCACCACGAACCCTACTTTATCAGATATACAAAGCAATTTGTGCAAAGTATTCGATACGTCTTTTAATGATTTCATAACCCGGGAGGGCATAGGAAAACAAAATTATTTTCTTTGTATTGGAGGAGGGAGAAAAAGAAATAGAATTCCAGACACCTCTGATTTCATTGAAAGAATATCAGAAATACTGAATGATTTAAAGCTTGATCCTACCAAGGCAAACAATAGGCACTGGGAGCTAGTTGCCAATAGGTTTTTTGATTCGAAATGTGCTCACCGAGACAAACGTATGACCCAGATGATGAACATGTATTATAAGAATATGGAAGCGATAGGCAGTCGGTGTTTTGCAGCCTCTGCTCCTTCTCCACCTGTTTCGGATATTCCTGATACTGCAGACCCTTAGTTTGACCGAATTGAAAATTCAAGCAATGCAGATAATCCAAATGGTCCTACGGAGCCTCATAGCATGTTAGATGATTTGAAATCACCATTTCTGGCTGATGCTCAATGTCTCAATCTCCCTGAACCTTGTGTTGACGAAAATGGCGATAATGAGGGTAAAGGTTTATGGGCTGAGTCTTTTTATGGGGATGAGACAGGTTTGAAAGACGATTTTGAGGATGATAACAAAAGAAAATTCGATGTTCACGAGATTGAGGAAAGTGACAGCGATGGTCAAAATATAAATAAAACCGCTGGGGTAGAGAAAGTAAGACTTGTGCAGCAATCTTTATTGAATTCAAAAGTCCGTAATTCAGAAGGGTGCACTTCCAGCAAACAACAAGACAACAGTTGTAATTCTGTACCTGATACATATGAAGATGAGGCACGATATGTAGGCTTGATATGCAGTGAGATTGTGCTAAGGGTAACCAAAGATCGTTTCCCCGAAATCAAACCTTTGCTCTCTGGAACAAAATAGCCCCTCAAACATATCGGCCCCTGATTCAGATTCCTTATTGAAGGAAAATAATATTGAGCCAGAAGCTCTTGGGCAGCCACAGAGCTCTGGGCCAAATAAGGATCTTTCGAAAAGCGATGGGGGTTTTAGCAAGAAGCAATGTGTCTGGAAATGACTTCTTTGTTGAAATCCAGGGAAAAAACGTTGACGAACCTCTTCCTCCAGAGTTCTCGTCTTTGAAAATACTGTGCAAGGCTGGTAATAGACGTTGTTTCGGTACAGAGTATGCCAATTTTTTCACAGACCTTTTAAAGAAGCATAACCCCATATTGCTGCTGGAGTTTCAAGTACAATCATGTAAGAAAAGAGGGGTCTAAAAAAAGGAGCGCCCCGTTTTTTCAAAGCAAGGCTGTCTGTAGCATGAAAAGTTGTCCTCATGTTGTTTATCTGAAGGTACAACATCAGGACAGCAAAGTGGTAAATTTTCCTTTCAAGGGCAACATCAATCACGAGAGTGGTATTTATGCTGCTCGTAGATTAACTCTTGGGAAAAAAGAACGTATTAAGGCCTATTTTCAAGAGAACATGACTGTGCCCCCATCAGATAAATACCGCGAAGAGTTGAACAAAGTTGATGGAAAGTCCTTTGCTGCAGGCAACCTTTCTAGCGCTGGAAAATAAAAAACTGCTTTTCAAAAGATAGCGCTAAAAGCGAGAAATGAGGCACATTCAGTTGATCAACTGCCAAAGAATACCAGTATGTTGAAAAAAGAACTTGCTAAAATTGATGAGCGTGAAGCTATAAAATCAGGTCAGACTTTTCGGAGAGAATTTCGGTACATTCATAGCTACTCTATCACTGAGGATGAAATCAAAATCATCCTCATTGACGAACGAATGGCGGCAATCTATCATGAACAGGTGTCTAAAGATATTCTGTATATTGACGCTACTGGGACAGTGATTGATAAGATAAAAGGGTATGGAAGGCTGCTGTACTATGTAGCAGCAATTCGTCATCCTTTTGGAAAATCTCCTCCTTTACCAATAGCATATTACAACGATGCATGATCAGTTTTCTATAAGACAATTTTTAATGGCCATTCATGAAAAGGAATATCGTAGAAATAAAGGCACCATTACCAACCCCCGTCTTGTGTTAACAGATTTTAGCTGGGCCATAATTTTGGCTTGTATTCAAGAGTTTTCCCGAGAAAGTCTATCTGAATATCTGAATTGCACTTAGCGAATTTTAACAGGTGAAGCCAGCATCAATGAATTACAAAAAACATCCTTGCACATTTGTCTTGCTCATGTAATGAATATGAATCGTAAGCAAGCCCTCAAAATCTTTAGGAGAGACTCAGAGTCAAGCAGCAAAGTGCATTTTACAATGCGCCTTTTGGGTTGTCTTATAAACAGTTCATCATTGTCTGAAGCTTCTGAACTGGTGCTGCATGGAATGACGGTTATGACAACAGAATACGCAGATAAGCATATCCTTGATTCGTTGCATTTTGTTGAAACAGCTATCAATAACCTAAAAGCTACCGACACGGAAGATCCATTGTCAAATAATTTCGATAGTGAGCTTCGTGTTGAGGCTGGTTCGCCTGAAAGTCAGGTTGTGGATGAGGGTTTGACAAACACAGAAAGAGAAACGCTTTTTGAAGATTCTGTTTTTAACAGCGATTTTGTTTCCATAAAAAGATGAGCTTCAGGTACAAAATGCAAGTAATTCTTTGATGCACCTTTTTTGGAAGGATAAAATGGAATTTTATTTTGCATGCAGAACCCCGAATAAGAAAGCCCGTCTTGAACAGAACCGCTATTTCATGCCTAACTACTTTGATTGGCTGAAAAAAAAATTGCCGTTTATTGTTTTGTGGGGTAATTTGTTGCTTGGAGACTTAAGGAGGTACAACCCAAGCTACAATTTTCAGTTGCCTGATGCTTATGGCAAAACTATTGCAGATCAGAACAAAAACAAATGCAACTGTAGAGCAATTTTTCAATCTCAAAAAGAAAGATAGGTTGAAAGAGCGATTACAGTTACACGAGTTTATCAAAAAATCGTATAAGGATAATCTTGGTATCCGACGACAGTTTGTTATTGGTGTTGAAGAAGGGCTCAAAGAATCAAAAAAACATGAATACATAGATAAGAAAGTTTCTAACAAGCTAAAGAGATTAATTGTAGACGTAGAAAATGCTATTGACCAGGACGACGAATTTCTTCTTGACAAAGAGAAGCCCTGTAAAATTGAGGAAAAATGGAATAAGGATGCAAAGAAGTTGCCTAAAAAGAACTCCAGAACCCAGGGCTTCTATCAAAAGGCACCCGCATTTCCATTACATTTCTCCGCCACAAAGTCCGAGAAACTCTCAAACAATAGCCTAAATCATGACAAAACACCCAAATGCAAGGGGAAAGTCCCCCTTCCGAAAACACCTGTCAGGGAGACGATTCAAAAAATGCAACATGGTTGTCCCACAAAAGACCCATCCCCTGTGTCCAATATGGACATTGGCTACACTGCCTTTAAGCGTAAAATTTATCGTGATGTCGAGAGAGAAAGTAGTGGAATGGCCGAGATTAGGAAGCGACTCAGGAATAGTTGGGAACGTCTTAGTTCAGAAGAAAAGTTGATTTTTAAAAATGAGGTACAAGCAGATACTAGTGTGTGTTTTTTGTGCAAGTCGGAATCGACTATGTCTCGCAGAATATTGACTGGATATCCTGTGATCAGTGTCTTAAATGGTATCACCTTGAGTGCGTTTTCATTGACAACCATTATGCAAATACGACAATGACCTTCACTTGTCATTTATGTTGTAAAAACATAATGTTTGGATTGCCTGCATTTTTATATCATTATCGTAATATGGATATTGATAGTATTGATGCGTTAATATCAATATGGCAGTCAATCGAAAATGAAACTGTGCGAAAAATCATTTGTGATTTTGTGTACCCTTCCATTGAAGTGGGTAGGCGACTGATTATTGCCCCGGGACTTGTCATCGAGAGAGGCATCCTTAACCCGTACAATAATTGTTGGTCTAATTCAGTGATTCAAGTTCTGTGCTCATCGGTTATAAGGAGTGCACTGCCAAGTATAGAAGATTGCCCTACCCTGGTGTGCCGCTATATTCATAAGATTATGAGTGACTTACATGGAGGTAGCTCCAGTGCTAAGGCGCCTCTAACGATGACCATGGAGATGAGGCAATTAATAGAATTTTTCTACCAGCGAGACCAAAAGTACATTTCTTCTCAAGACGATGCTGCTGATTTTCTCCAACTCATTTTGCAGCACCTCTGTGAAAATAGCACATGTGATACGCCAAGCCACTTTCAATCTAGAAGCATTAACATAAGTTTCTGCCTCAATTGTTCTGAATGTAAGGCCAGCGAGTAAAATAATGTAATGATCCATCTACCGATAACCACAGACTTTGAAAATGAAATGTCTGTCCAGTCATACCTCTGGGAATGGTGCACTGGTAACGAGAGCGATACCACTCTGTGTTGTGATTGTAACGAGAACGCAAGAGTTTCTCACAAATCATTATTTTTGACCATCCCAAATATTCTGATTCTGCTCTTAGACCGGCTGGATGAGCACGGAGAAAAAAACTGATTTGCGAGTAGGAGTAAATTCTAGCATTAATCTGAAAAACCTGCTTGCAGGAAATGTTGTAGATAAGGCAGTTACCTACAGTATTGTAGCAGCTGTGAATCATTACGGTAAATCTGCTGCTTCGGGTCACTATGAAAGCCTGCTTTTTGCACCAAATGGCGACAGTTTCAGATGTAATGATAGTACAACAACAGAGGTAGATACGGAGAGGCTATTTAAGAGCCCTCGTTTCCAAGAAGGCAACCGTCTCTTGCTGTACATGCGAAACAGCAAGCCTTCGAAAACACTACCTACATCTGAACCAGGGCCATGGCGTACTTTGAGTTGTGATGAAATGGGTAGGATTGAGAGAGTTTGGTTTGATCTTGAGAATGATGAAGGCGCATGTTTCAATGTTGACTACTTGAAGAGGCTTGCCCAAAGGCAAGATCTTGATGGTTCCATTATTTATGACTTTCTGCAGTGGCTGGTAGAAGAGGAATTGCAAAAGGGAAGGAAATGCCATGCATTTTCAAATTATTTCATGGCTGACCAGAGTCTGGAACGGCAAAACAGTTCCTTTCTAACCGATGCGTTACTGAATTGTTATGTGTATTGTTAGTGTAATGTGTGACGTGTATTTCTCTTCTGATATTATTTTGGTTGCCTTCCATCAGCACACTAGGCACCATTGGAGTATAATTGCAATTTATCCACAACATTGTCTTGTGGTGCATTGCGATTCATTACCAAGCAAAAATGCAGACAACCTTGCACTCTCTGCAATGAATCAATACATTTGTAAGGCTAGCAAACTGCTGGGTATGCAGAAAAATGTGTCGAAGTGGAAAGTTTTGGCCTTACATGATTTCGGCTTGAAAAATCAAACCGATGATGTAAGTTGCGCGTTATATTGTTGCATTTATGCGTTTTCGTTGCTCATGCTGGTTGATGTAGCCATTTTCGAAGATGACTTTCCTTTAGTCCGCTATTGGATAGGACTTTATGCTCTTCGTTGGTCTACATTAGGTGACCCAAAACGGTGTAGAGCTACAAACGTATGGTAAGAAACCATCAGCACAGAAAGAAAACCTAGTGTTCTACTAGAGCTACCAGGTGACGGACACGGTCCTTTCCATAGACTCCGAAGGTATCTGGAAAATGTTCCATCGAAGGGCAAGGGAGGATCCTTCTTTCAAAAGCAGCGCATAGATGACAGTAGCGAAAGCGATTCGAACTCAGACTTCAGTTTCACAGGAGACGATACAGATCGACAACTAGCAAAAGAATTCGCAGCGTTTTGTGACAAGAATGCTGGCGATTTGACCAAACTAATAAATAGTCTTCAGCCCAAGAAAAAGATAGACCTCTGCTCTTCTGATCAACTTAGTGAACGATTGCAAGCTCTATTAATGCTACCAAAATCATCATTTGTGACTTTACAACAGAATCAGGAATATCCGTTACTTTCCCAGGGTCTGGAAAATAATTTGTTAAATCTTTATGACATAACCCAGAGGACTTTCTGTCAGACCGTCCCTAACGATGATGACGCTTTATTTGCATCATCCCGTTTAAGAAAGTACGAGTTCCAAAACTTGTTCCGAATGACCCGAGGTGCCTTCATTGAAAGAGTTGCATTCCCAGAACTACTTACTCTTTTCATGATGGAAAAACATCAAGAAAATTGTGAGAGTGCAACAGGGCGGATTTATGGGAAAGACTACCCCGCCCATACTGTTTTTAAAGACAACATGCGGAAAATGCAATAGTTAAATTTTCATTGCACAATAAAACTAAAAAAACCAATCGATCATAGAATACCCGTTCTGATATAACGCTGTTTTTGGTGAGACTGTGCGCAAAACGCTAATCTTTTGGTAAGAATATTACAGAAACCATACTGCAGCACGACTGTGCTGCTTCTCTAGAACTTTAAAATTCTAACGGTTCCTTATATTTATGTTGTACAGTATTGCTCTAAACAAAACTAACATATATTAATGGTAAAGTACTTCAGATAATGAAAAGGTAGTATTGTATTAATTTCTTCCCTTTAAAGTTTACAAATTACTTGTAACACTCTTTTTTATCAAGAACGATTAAGCAGAACATGGGCCTCAAATTTTGCCACATTGTAACATCAAGCATAAAACAAACACGGGTTGGCCGTTTTTAGCTCGATACAAAAATTTCAGAAATAGCAAGAAGACTAACCGATACGTCAGACGAATTAGGAGAGTCATTATTTGCAACAGTCCACGCCTCTTATAACAAAAAAGATCTCCAAAGAGTAAAAGCAATTTCAGAAGAACATTTCAAGCTAAAAATATACCAGTAGTAAAGAACAGCCAAGCTTTAAAACCATTTTACAAGTTCTTATAAAAAAAGAGTGAAATCTTATAATTTGTATTTTTTTATCAGTCTTGTATTAAGAACTTTAATAGATTTTGATGTGTATAGCTTGAGCGTTTCGTATATTTTTAAACGTAGAATTGGTAGTTTATATTATACATAATAGATGATTTAGTTCTATATCAGCAACCAATCAATATCACACCAGGTAACCTATGTGCCTACTTTGGTCGATGCAAATGCTGGAGGTGGGAAATTTTGCTACAAGTGATTTGACATCCTGCTTAAAGTTGGAATGCAAAATGTGCCACCCAAGAAACATAATGACCCATCTTCAACATTTGTATGCACCACAATAAGTACTTTGTTACCTGCTATGAGTACGTCAATATGTTGTTTTTTTACTCTGCATTCTTACTAATTGAACAAAGTTATATGATAACGTCAACCATCGAGCATAGTGTATCTATGGGGAATGGCCTATAAAAAACGAAATCGAATATTTCCGTTAAAATACGAAAAAGAGTGAGAAAAAAGCACATTCTATATTTGGAAATATTTTGTCCTTATGTTACCTCATTCACGGGGGGAGTAAATTTTCGTAACAGCACCATCGGTTTCAGTAAAGTAGCTTACAATAGGTAACTTCGGGGGCCGTCTAATAAAAAATGAAATCGTATTTTCCTTTGAAAATACAAAAAAGGGTGAGGGGAAAGCTCATTCTATTTGGAAATAATTTGTCCCAAATTTTATCTCATTCACGGGGGAGTAAATTTGCGTAATAGCGCCATCAGTTTGAGTGTAGTAGTTAAGTATAAGGAAATTCGAGAATAGTGTTTGACCACCATTGCTAAGAATAGGTAACTTCGGGAGTCATTTTTTGGAAAATAGAATTGAATAATCCCGTGAAAATACAAAAAAGGGTGAGGGAAAAGCACATTCTATTTGGAAATAATTTTTTCCAAATTCTATCTCATTTACGGGGGGAGTAAATTTTCGTAATAGCACCATCGTTTCAGCAATGTAGCTTAGAATAGGTAACTTCGGGGGCTGGCCTATAAACAATGGAATTGAATAATCCCGTGAAAACATAAAAAAGGGTGAGGAAAAAGCACATTCTATTTGAAGATAATTTTTTCCAAATTTCATCTCATTCACGGGGGGGAGTAAATTTTCGTAACAGCACCATCGGTGTCAGTAAAGTAGCTTAGAATAGGTAATTTCGGGGGCCAGCCTATAGAAAATTAAATTGAATAATCCCGTGAAAATACAAAAAAGGGTGAGGGAAAAGCACATTCTATTTGGAAATAATTTTTTCCAAATTCTATCTCATTCACGGGGGGAGTAAATTTTCGTAACAGCACCATCGGTTTCAGTAAAGTAGCTTACAATAGGTAACTTCGGGGTCCGTCCTATAAAAAATGAAATCCTATTTTCCTGTGAAGATACAAAAAAGGGTAAAGGAAAAGCTCATTCTGTTTGGAAATAATTTGTCCCAAATTTTATCTCATTCACAGGGGGAGTAAATTTTCGTAATAGCGCCATCAGTTTGAGTGTAGTAGTTAAGTATAAGGAAATTCGAGAATAGTGTTTGATCACAATTGCTAAGAATAGGTAACTTCGGGAGTCATTTTTTGGAAAAAAGAATTGAATCATCCTGTAAAGATACCAAAAAAGGGTGAGGGAAAAGGTCATTCTATTCGAAAATAGTTTTTTCCAAATTTTATCTCATTCACGGGGGGAGTAAATTTTCGTAATAGCACCATCGTTTCAGCAATGTAGCTTAGAATAGGTAACTTCGGGGGCCGGCCTATAAACAATGGAATTGAATATTCCCGTGAAAACATAAAAAAGGGTGAGGAAAAAGCACATTCTATTTGAAGATAATTTTTTCCAAATTTTATCTTATTCACGGGGGGAGTAAATTTTGGTAACAGTACCATTGGTTTCAGTAAAGTAGCTTAGAACAGGTAACTTCGGAGGCCGGCCTATAAAAAATGAAATCGTATTTTCCTGTGAAAATGCAAAAAAGGCTGAGGGAAAAGCTCATTCTATTTGGAAATAATTTTTTCCAAATTTTGTCTCATTCACGGAGGGAGTAAATTTTCGTAATAGCACCATCAGTTTCAGTAAAGTAGCTTAGAATAGGAAACTTCGGTGGCCAGCCTATAGAAAATGAAATTGAATAATCCATTGAAAATACGAAAAAGTGTGAGAGAAAAGCGGATTCTATTCGAAAATAATTTTTTGCAAATTTTTTGTTATTTACGGAAGGAGTAAATTCTCGTAATAGCACTATCAGTTTTAGCAAAATGAAAAAATTTGCGATTCCCGTAAAATATGGCCTAAAACTTCCCTCCAAACAGCGTCTCCGTTTGCGATCTGAACTTCGTATTATCAGCTCCAAATTAGTTTAAAATGATAAGAAAATGTCTGAGTATTCATTTGAAAGCATCAAAACATATACACAGCGCCCCATTTCGCCACATCTGATGCTTTCTTAGAGGGCACTTTCGTTAAACTGGCCCAGTTTGATATTAAACTCATATCAAACTAATATCAAACTGGAGGTCACGCAGTGATTTTTAGAAGGGCCTTTTATTAGGCCTAATTAAGGATTTTGTTACAGGGATGAGGATACAGGGGAGAAATTCCTCAGAAAAATCCTTACCAACCCATTTTAAGTCCGCACTAATACGCTCTGATTTTTGAAGCCCTTAACTTTACATTTATTTGTTTAAATGATAGATAAAACACCCAGTAAAACAAGGCAAAACACCTTCAAAAAGTTTCATTCAAGGTCTCAATCAAGCCTGCTTCATTTTTTAGGCCAGTAGGCCTGGGTATTAATCCCGATTGAAGCCTGAGAACATAGATTTTTTTAATCTTTTTCTTGGTGTACACTCTTTTTTATAAGAATCAGTAAATTTGATTTGAAGCTGGCTGTTCTTAAATATTCCTCTACTTTCAGCCTGCAATGTTCTCAAATTGTTCTTACCTTATAATGATTTGGAAGCCTGTTTTCGCTATCAGTTGTGTCAATTGGTTCAAATGAGGACTCTCTTGACCATCTGGTATATCTCTGTGCTGTCAATCTGCTTGTTTTGTAATTATTTGACAGTCTAATGGTTATTTCGTACAATTCTTATATTGACCTTGGAAATGGTCAGCCTCGCTTTGTTCTTAAATTATTTTTAAGTTTTGGCAAAATCTGAGGCTCGTGTTCTTATAAAATTGTTCTTGCAAAAAAAGAGTGTAATTTCCTTCATGAGCAGGGTTTGAAAAAAATAAATATGTATGCTAGAAGTATGAAATAAATAAAAAGAGGGGTTGGGGTAAAAATGTATTTGCATAAGAAGAGAGGGTTGTCCTAACCATCCAGCTCGGCCTTTGTCCCACTATAGCCCCCAGCGCCAACCAACTCAGCAATTCCATAATATTAGGAGAATTTAGCATTTCAGATGTTTGGAACAAAATTGCATTTACCATTTCGACTTTTATTTCATATTTTACCTTAATAACTGATTATAGAGTTTCTTAGGGAGAGGGTGGTTATGTTGACATTTCCATTTTTCTATTAAATAGTCTAATTGCCATTACTCTAAAGGGTTTTATAGATGCAAATAATCAGCCGATACCCTAACACAGACATTTTGGGTGATTAAAATCAGAATGTCTTGTTGTGTTAGGTGCCCAAGCAGACCCGCGTCCAGGACCATCTCTGCATCTTTGTTTGGTTTATTGCTATTTTGTATTTATGGGTCTATCTAGTGAATCTAAAATGGACTAGGACATCCTTGAAGTTTTTATACCTTTTAAGTGCCAGAAAAGGAGATGTTGTCCAAACATCTTTTAGAGTTTCATCCTTGGTTATCAGATGCCAATGTTTCTTCAATGTTGTTCCAATTTGAATGGTTTTGTTATCACAACAAGGGGGAGAAGTCTAGGTATCTTATTAGTTGGTTTTTTATCCTTGAATATTAATTCATGTTGAGTATGCTCTATAGCTTTGCTGAATTGGCTCTGAATATTGGACAGGTTGTAACCCCTCTGAAGAAGGTTGACCCTCAGTTCGTTCAGTTCTTCTGTCAGCTTTTCATTGTTCGTGATGATTTTCCTATATCTCAGGGCTTGGGTGTAAATTATTCTCTTCTTGCAGCTTTCAGAGTGAAAGGTATCATTTCGAGAGAGTGCATATATCATTGGGTTTAACATACAAGGTACAACCACAAGAGCTGCGTGCTCTCTAAAGACTCTTCTGCTAGACGCTCAAGTCAAGATAAAGATATCGGTGAGATCGCTCTAATACATTTTATTAATAGTTCTTATACGCCTAATTTCAAGACTATCAAATTGGCGACCGCTACTAAAAGTTAAGCTTCGTACAAGTAAATAACTTTAACGTTAACTTCAAGTTTCACCTTGCGTATATATATTGACATTGCGTACTTACGTCTCTAAAGTCTAAACTAGAGTTATATTCACAAGTTCATCATACCTTATATGCTGTTTTTCGTATCCACATTACAACCATGAATGATTCTCCATCTACCGATTCATCCTCAATCATTCCTGCACCTGCCGAACTTCCATCTCAGTGTCACGCTATCTCTGCCGTTAGTTTAAAGCTTCCCCCATACTGGCCTAACGATCCCGCTGTTTGGTTCGCGCAGGTCGAAGCACAGTTTCTTACTAGAAACATTACAGCACAGGACACTAAGTTCGCATATGTAGTTTCGACATTAGGCCAGGACATTGCTCAAGAAATCTGAGATTTAATCATTGCTCCTCCAACATATCAACAATTTCGGCACTCAGTGACAAAGCTAGACTTAATCAGCTGTTGATGACAGGAACATTAGGTGACAGAAAGCCCCGACAGCTTCTCAGAAAGATGAGACAATTGCTCAGTGACAGACCTCTAGAAGATGGGATTTTAAGGCTATTATTCCTTGAACGCTTGCCCACAAATGTACAGCTAGTTTTAGCCTCAGCTTCTGACACCGTTTCAACAGACGATCTGGCTTCACTGGCTGACAAAATCCTTGAGGTTGCTCCTCCACAACACTCCCTCGCAGCAATCACAGCAAAATCCACCCAAAACGTAGCAACACCAACAGCAACAACAACAACAACAACCACAACCGAAATACAGGACCTCCGTAACCAACTTGCCACACTGACCTCACAGCTTCAATCAGTAGTCAATCAGTTGCAAATCAGGCCTCCTCAGTCTCGTTCTCATGGTAGAAGTCCCACTCCAGCTAGATCTCCATCTCGTCCCCGTTCTGGTGCCACGCCTCCTACCACCCATGCCTATTGTTGGTATCATTTTCGTTTTGGTGCTTCAGCAAGAAAATGTAATCCACACTGCGCCTTCACAACCTCAGCCACACCCACTTCTCAGAACCAGGAAAACTACCAAGCCAGCGACTAGCGGCAACATGTCCAACTGGCTCTTCACCAACCAGTCGCCTTTTCTACATCACTGATCGTACTACTGGTACACGCTTCCTAGTTGATGCGGGCGCTGATGTTAGTGTCCTTCCTCCATCTACTTCTGAGAAACGCCATCTTTCTCCAGTCACACTGCAAGCTGTTAACCAATCTGCCATCTCCACTTACGGCGAAAAATCCTTAGCTTTGGATATCGGTCTCCGTCGTACTTTCAGATGGTTTTTCATCATAGCTGCCATTCCTTTTCCGATCATTGGTGCTGATTTCTTGGCTCACTTTGACCTCAAAGTTTATTTTCGCAACCGTACCCTCATTGATAACACCACCAATCTGCGCATACAGAGTATCCACTCATCTGAGCCTTCACCTCGCCCAATATTCTGCTTTCCTTCTACCACCACGCCCTATGAAACTCTGCTTAAGAAATTCTCTGGTTTTTACGGCCCCTGCTACCAGGACACAGCAATCAAACACTCTGTTACTCACCACATCCGCACTATTGGACCCTCTGTTTACGGTCGTCCACGTCGGTTAGCCCCAGCCTGTTTGAAGGTTGCCAAAGCTGAGTTTGACCACATGCTCCAACTCAGAATCATCCGCCCCTCTGATAGCAACTGGTCCTCGCCCCTTCATATGGTGCCCAAACCCACTCCTGGTGACAGGCGTCCTTGTGAAGACTACCGTGGTTTTAACCGAGTCACGGTGCCGGATAGGTACCCGATCCCTCATATCCAGGATTTCTCTGCTTCACTCTATGGCAAATCCATCTTCTCAAAGATTGATCTGGTTCGCGCATACCATCAGATTCCTTTCCATCCTGATGACGTTCCCAAAACAGCTATTTCCACGCCATTTGGACTTTTCGAATTCCTCCGCATGACATTTGGCCTCCTCAATGCTGCCCAAACTTTCCAGTGATTCATTGACGAGGTTCTTTGTGGCTTCGTCTTCGTTTATGCTTACATTGACGACCTACTTATAGCAAGCTGAATGAACACTAACACCATCTCGAACTTCTCTTCTAACGCTTGTCTGACTATGGTTCAGTTATCAATCCAGTAAAATGTGTTTGTTTTTGCTGCCCAGTCTCTGGATTTTCTTGGACATTGCATCTCTGCTACAGGCATTTCACCCCTACCTGCCAAAGTCCAAGCCATCCATGACTTCCCTCTACCAAACACAACTCGCAAACTTTGGGAATTCTTGGGTTTGATCAACTTCTACCACCGATTCATTCCACACTGCGCCTCAATTCTTCAACCTCTCACAGATCTACTTGTCAACCAACACTCAGGCACCTCCTTTCAACTCAATGACGATGCTCAGACCGCTTTTCACGCCATCAAAAAGGAACTTGCAACTGCCACACTCCTCACCCATCCTTCTCTAGACGCTCCATGCTGTCTGATGATCGATGCTTCCAATCTTGCAGTGGGTGGAGTCTTACAGCAACAACTTCATGGCAACTGGCATCCTATCGCTTTCTTTTCCAAACGCCTCCAACCAGCTGAAGCCAAATACACCACATTTGGACGTGAGCTGCTCGCCATCTACCTCTCTATCCGCCATTTCCGTCATTACCTTGAAGAACGTGAATTCTGTGTGTTAACATATCACAAACCCCATACACATGCCTTGTCTTCTTCTCCTGATCGTTACTCACCTCGTGAAACTCGTCATCTGGACTAAATTTCTCAGTTCACTGCCGATATTCGCCACATCCATGGAAAAGATAATGTCGTGGCTGATGCTGTATCTTGTATGGACATCAACGCTTTCCGCGACGTCTCTCCAATCGACTTCTCTCTCCTTGCTCAGGCACAATAAGAAGACCTAGCATACCAGACTTGAAATCCTCAACATCTCTTCAGCTTCAAGATCTACCTTTGCCACACTCACCCGGAACAATCCTTTGTGACACTTTTCTACCGCAACCAAGACCGTATGTACCACCATCTTACCGCCGCATCATCTTCGACCAGCTGCACTCGCTCTCCCACCCAGGTATTCAAGCTTCACAGAAACTTGTCACAGAACGTTTCGTATAGCCTAGCATCAACAGTGATATCCGCCAATGGACACGTACTTGCATCAAATGCCAACAAGCAAAGATCCACCGTCACGTAAATGCTCCGCTCGGCACTTTCCTCACTCCTGATGCCAAGTTCGACCATCTGCACATCGATCTTGTTGGACTCATCCCACCATCACAAGGTTTTTGCTACCTCTTGACCATCATTGATCGATTCACTCGTTGGCATACTGCTATCCCTCTCCGAGACATCACCGCAGAGACAGTAGATCGTGCCTTTGTCACCCACTGGATTGCACAGTTTGGCGTCCCTTCAACCATCACAACTGACCGTGGCGCCCAGTTTGATTCTGCTCTCTTCTCAAATCTGACGAATCTCCTCGGAATCAACCGCATCCGTATAACTGCCTACCATCCTTGTGCCAACGGTATGATTGAACGATTCCACCGAGAACTGAAAGCTTCCATCAAGGCCTATCCTGACTCTACTGCCTGGATTGAATTTCTGCCCCTTATCCTCCTTGGCATCTGCAATACCGTCAAAGCCGATCTCAATTGCACACCATCCCAGCTCGTGTACGGTACAGCACTCCGCTTGCCAAGACAGTTCATCACTCTAGCCAATTCTACAGCAGACTTTGATCCTACCCTCTACGCCAATCGCCTGGAATCCTTTCTCCGAACAATCAAACCAATGTCGCCACGCCCTCAGTCTCCGAAATCCTACATCCCTCCAGATCTCCAAACATGCTCTCACGCCTTTGTTCGAGTCGACGCTGTCCGCACCCCGTTGCAGTAACCCTACAATGGCCCCTACAAGGTCATTCGCCGCAGTGATAAGCACTTCACCCGCGAAATCCGCGGGAAACCTCAGACAATCAGCATCGACCGCCTGAAAGTCGCATATCTCGACACTGACTGTGTACCTCTCCCTCAGCCTGCCTCGACTTCATCCTCAGCTGATGCTCCTCCGGTACCTCCGCCAGCAACCATGGCAATACTAGTCAGAACTACGCGCTCCCGACGAACGGTACTTTTTCCAGATAGACTCTGAAGGAAGGATACTCTGAAGAAATCCGAGGAACATTCAAAAACTTTCAGCACAGTAGAACACTTAGCTTATCGAATGCTTCTCCTCCGCTTGCATTCTAGGGGGGAGCTAATGTAGCATTATCATTATTACTACCTTTTTTTCTACAGTTAAGTTTTCCATTCATTTTTCTGGTTACTTTCGTTTCTGCCTTATTTACTTCCAAATTCTAGGTATCTCCACATTCCTCTACGCCCTCATATTCATCACAACTTTCCACCATTGCTGAGGCAAAACTTCGCTGAGTCACTGCCCTTGTTATTCGCTCTATTTTCACCAGTTAGCCTAGCCCTTCCTGAACCTTTTGTTTTCTCCTGCTGGTAAAAAAAAACATTTTCTTGCATAATTAGATGGAACAATCGTGAAAATTCTGTTTTAAGGTCCGTGATGGCGTGATAAACGAAAAATTGACGCGTGAATCCGTTATCCAGGAGTATGTAGCAGGAAATGTGGTAGCCTTATTATTTAGTCTCGTTATCGTACGGATTACATTGAATGAACTATCTTTATTTTACTTTCGTGATTATCATATGTCAATCATCTATTGTTATATGCTCGTATATATGTGTATGTAGTTTTAGTTTTAGGAGTTGAAGTTATAATCATGAAAAGGCATTGAAAGCCAGAAACATGCTATTTCTCTTTGCCTCCAATCTTCGCTTCGCTCCAACGTCAAAGGTTGCCCATCACAAGTACTATGGGGGGGCCTCTTTTAGAAAGTATTTTATCGCACATTTAAGATTTCCGTGTATCTAAAATTGCTTATTTCTATCCCTTCCTATTCCTCCGGCAACTCAATTTCGATAGTAATATCGTTCATACAAGCTAGGCAAAGGCCAACAGAAAGACTTTCCTTTTCCATCTCTCCCTTGTCACCATATATTCATGGAAAACCACTCGTAGAGTGGGGAGAGAGATTCACCTGTTCTCTCATGACGTTTTATTTTGAGAAAAGGTACTGCCCTGAGCAAAATTCACGACGAGAGAGGCCACGTTTTTGTCAGGGTATTCAGATCCAAGCTGAATAGGTCGAAGCCAAAGCGGCTTCAAAATGATAATCTGATACAATAGCGGTCTATTGTCGTCGATGTCATTTTCTTTTTGAGAAAACAAAGCTGATGTATTCAGAATCCTCTCGAATAGGTTGACCCAAGTGATATATCGGATGTTGACATTTCTTTACCCCAGCAATCATCACATCATTAGAATGGATTACAGAGTAAATTCTTTGTCTTTGAAAGAAGCTTAAAAGTACTTTCTGTTAAGGTGGATGTTCGATTTTGTGGTGAGGAACTTTCTAGACTCTTGAGGAGCTTTCTATTTAGTTGTTCTTAGATATGATATAATAATATTGTAACTTTGAGTTTGCGTTTGCTGATATCAACTGTCGCCTTGGAGTTAAAAGTACAAGTAACCGATTTAGTTTTTTTGATACCAAAGAAGAATTCTTGGCCATAATCTCTTAAGACAATCTCATTTTCATTTTCCCTCTTTTTTCATTTTGAGTTTGTTTGTTTTTTAGTCTGTAATGTTCTTCCAAATCCTCGGACGGATTATAAGGTCCAATGACTCCCAAACTAAAGCTTTCACTATCAAAATTATCCCATTATTAAAATCAACTATTGAATTAATTATTCCTTGCAATTTTAGCTTCGCCTTATGAATTATGCTACATAACAGCATTTCCATGACTTTAGATGCATTATACTAATTACCATTCTAATATGAACCCCTCAAGCATTTTACTGAATTGAAAACAGTTTCCCTTGGACGATTTTGTTGTTTTTTATAATATTATGATTTTAGAGTCTATTCATTTATTGTTTATTTCCATTATTTAGATATTACTGTTATTATTCATTTTTCAATTAACTATACAACCAGACGATGATGTCCTTATCAACTAAGATCGATGAAATGGCAGCTAAAATAGCTTGTGAGACGGAATTCGAAACATCAAATTTGAATTTCCCATGTGGCATTTGCAAAAATAGTGTCAAACATAACCATAAATTAATTTTTTGCGACCAGTGCAATAATCGGATTCATATAGAATGCAATGATATTTCTATTTCTGAAATATTAATTCTATTTTTGCCATGGAAATCAAAATAAAGGGATCTTTTTGAGGAGAATTTTGAAACATGACATACATCCATTTACAGTTTCTTTGCTTCAAGCAAAAGAGAATTGACAAGAAAGTTGCTCCAAAATAAAGATATTTTCCTGTCTTTCAAAGGACCTAAGCAGCATAGTGTCTGAGATAAGAAGTACTCACGCTTTTTCTGAGGATCTGCTTTTCAGAGGATCGTTTAATTGGTAAAGAAATATCTAGAGTTTAAGACTCTTCGGTTGCCATCTATAGTGACATATATAAATATAAAATTATCTTATACCTTATCTTATACCTGTAAATCATACCGGCAGCACTCTGTCCTCGGCATCGAGGAACCATCCGTTATTCTTCAAATTGATGTTTGTAACTTCTTTAAATTTTTGCCAGTTAGATGACTGCAAAGTCTGCAAAACCTGGGTCTAGAGGCAAAGCTCCTGAGCCTTTTGCTTTCAATCTTTCCGTTAAAATTGTATAACCGTATCCTTGATTCAACTAAAAATTCTTCAAACTTGCCAGTATAAGTTATCGTTTGTTCGAGTCGAGGGATATCTTTTATTCCTTTCGGGCTTAAATGTTTTGCTTTTCCTATTTCATTTAGCAAAAGAAGAGATTTATCATCCTTTTTCAGGTTCTTCAAAACGTTTACCTTCCCAAATCAATAGAAAAATGAAGTTGTATCACATTCAGTAATGGTATTCAATTGCGGTAAATAGGTTGAGATTCTTTCCCCTATAGGAACGTGTGGACTTTGCTTACATCTTCAAATTCGTCATAGTCTATCTTCATGAGCAACTGTGTCTCTGTTTAACAAGTTCAAGGGTTTGAGCAAAAGATATCTAAAGGAAATGCATGGTCACTATTTTTCAATAACATTGAGAACCAAACTGACCTCATCTCACTTATAGTTAAAGTACATGAAAAGGAATGAAACAAGAAGTAAGTTTTTGGTGCCTGTGATTTCAGTGATGGAAAGAAACTTGAAGCCAGAAAGGATAGCCTCAAAATCGTAGCCTCAAAATCATAGCCTCAATAAAGAAGAGACCAACTAAAGGTTCATCCTTCATACCTGCCTTCAAGATATGAATATTTTTATCGTAAAATCGCAAAAGGATAGCCTCAAAATCATAGCCTCAATAAAGAAGAGACCAACTAAAGGTTCATCCTTCATACCTGCCTTCAAGATATGAATATTTTTATCGTATCAAAGGACACTGATTCTAGTACAGCTAATAGACAAGAGTTGGCGCACGAGGATAAACCATGACAAATTTGAAGATATAAGCAAAGTCCACATCTTCCTTGGGGAAAACCTTAACCTACTTTCCAAAACTACATGCCATTACTAGATGTGATACAACCTCATTTTTCTATGGAGTTTGAGGGTAGAAGCTCTGAAAAACCTGAAAAAGGGTAATGAACCCCTTTTTTACTGAATGAAAAAGGAAAAACAGGCATTTAAGGCACTAAGAAATAGTAGATGCTAAACGATACTTTCAAACGATCTGTATAAAGTACATCCTCGATTATCCGAACAGGTTGAAATCATTTTTTTGCTAGCCCGTTCGGATACGCGAAAAACTCGGATAATCGAGTAAGACAATATTACCTATTAATCTTCCTGACAAGTTCATCATTACCATCCAAAATCATCATAGAGTGCTCAAATGAAATACCAATTAGAAAGCTTTGGGAAACAGACAAACGTATGCCTCAGCTGAGAATAATAGTCGAAGTTTACTTTTATTCATTCTAATAAAAATTTACCAAATCGAAAACTGATGTGTGACATAAATGTCTTGACATTCAAATTTATGTGAAATGTAAAGCAGAGAACAGATTTCTTATTTAGTTAATTGAAAATTGGTTTTAAAACAACTAATACATTTAAAATTTTAGCGTTCGGATAATCGAGGTTCGGTTAATCGAGGTACTGTACCTGCAATTTTGAAGAATCTTTAGTTGAAACACGGATTCGGTTAAATAGAGGATTAAAAACGAAAATCTCGGAAGCTTTGCCTCTATACCCAAACTCAGTATCACAAGCTATCATTTGTGTTCATTTGAAGTCATACTACTGGCTACAATTTCAATAATTAGAAATTACAAACATCAATACGGAGAATAACGGATGGTACGTCGATGCTGAGGACAGAGTGTTGCCGGTATGGTTAACAGGTATAAGATAATTTTATATCTATATACAGGGCTGGATCCAGCACCCACAGAAAAGGAGGCGTAACTCATATATCAAAGGATAATGTAAGGGAAATAGAGTATTATCAAGCTAATTGTATTGTTTTTTAACAAAAAAGGCGGGCGTACGCCCCTTACGCTCCCTTGGATCTTCGCCTGATATACCTCACTATAGATGGCAACCAAAGAGCTTCAGATTCTAAAGATTTCTTTACCAATTAGATGATCCTCTAAAAAACAGATTATCTCCATAATGTCAGAAATAGCGTGAGTACTTCTCAACTCAGACACTGTGCTGCTTAGGTCGTTTGAAAGACAGGAAAATATCATTATATTGGAGCAACTTTGCTGTCAATTCTTTTTTGCTTGAAGCTTGGAAATGTTAAAAAACTGCATGCCATGTTTTAAGATTGTTTATCATAGCCCTATCGCAATCATACATTGAAAATATTCTAAATGAAACCAATATTGTCATTTTGATTTCCATGGCAATTCATAACTTAATTTTCAAGGTGAACAATTGCCACCATCGTTTCATTCCAAGCGTAGAAGTAGAAAAACAAGCACTACCCCAACTGAAAGTAAGAAGCCAAGGAAAGAAGGATACGAGGACAGCCAAATTAGTGAAAGTGACAAAGTAGATACTGGAGCTAAATGCATTGCTTTGATACCAACCAGGAGCTAGATATCATTCTATTACGGTGATACTAGCAGCTAGGACAGTAATGAAGACGATGACAGGCTTGACTGGATCCCTTAACTTGTGTTCGGTAATGGTGTTTTCTTATTTGTTTGTTTAATATATGGTTAATACTATTCGAGTCATATAAAGCAAGACAAAATATAGCATAACTAAGGACGGCTACGTTGTAAAAAAAAGAATTAATGTGAAAAACTATCCTGTGTTACTGCTTCTAGTGCTCTCGTATATCTTAAAAGATATTTTTTGCATATCTAAAACGAAAATGACCACAAAATTGAAAAAAATCTTGTGACTTCACAACAAATGCAGAAGTCAGCAAAAATGAAGACGTCAGCAAAAATGATAATTGAATACATCATTCGAAAGCTTAAGAAATGCGCTTTACAATACTTGAAGTTATAGTTGATTTATTACAATTTTTGCCATTTTTGATTACCTCATCAATCACCTGACAACTAGGCAAAATTTTTTGGTCCAATCCTGGATTCTGAATTTCCATACTCGAAAATCTAGGAAACCATTGAAATTATCTGGGTTAGGCTTGAAATCAGATTTTCACAGCCATGGCCCTGCCTAAACCAGCGACATAAAGATATCCGTTTCTGCTATGTTGACCTACAGACCTCAGCTCCACCAACCAAGCTATCGATGCGTTGATATCAGAAAAGAGATATTCTACAACATTGGGAAAGCTTTTGAGTCTATTAAACCTAAGAGACTACTATAGAGGTGGATTTTAACCAGCATCTTAAAGAAATATTTTTCAATAATGTCAGCTTACAGTCCTTTACTCTGTTAACTGAGCTATCGATTGGTTAAGTTAAAAAAGATAGTATTCGATAAAATAAGAATATTTTCTGAGCCTATGAAATCTAAATACTTCCATCGAGCAAGAATGGAACAAGTGTCTTAAAAATTTCTACAAAAGAGCAAATGTTTTTAAAAATCAAACCATCGTTAGCTCAGTTGGTAGAGAACACGACTGTAGATTGACATCATTGAAAAAAATATCCTTTAGAGGCTGGTTCCAATTCGGCTTTAAGGTTTGATAGGCTCAAAACTATCCAAATTTTAAAGAATATGTCTTTACTGATATGGACCAATTGATAGCACAGGTTGTAGAGCGGAGGACTGGAGGTCAATATTGTAGACACAGGTTTTCTTAGCTCGTTGGTTCGATTACGGCTCGATGGAATTATTTTAGATTTGAGAGAATCAAAAAACTATTTCGATTTAAAGAGCAAATTTCTGTAAGAATCAAACCATCGATAGCTCAGTTGGTAGAGCAGAGGACTGCAGCTTGACATCATTGAAAGAGATATCCTTTAGGATGATGGTTCGAAACCAGCTCTATAGAAGTCTTTGCGGTTCGATAGGCTCAAAAACCATCCCAATGTTGTAGAATATGTCATTTCTGATATCAACCCATCGATAGCTCAGTTGGTAGAGTGGAGGACTGTAGCTTGACATCATTGAAACAAATATCATTAGGACGCTGGCTCGAAACCAGCTCTATAGAAGTCTTTTAGGTTTGATAGGCTCAAAAGCTATCCAAATTTTGTAGAATATGACTTTACTAATATCAACCCACCAATAGCTCAGTTGGTAGAGTAGAGGACTGTAGGTCAAGTTTGTAGAAACAGAGATCCTTAGTTTGTTGGTTCGATTTTGGCTGGATGGAAGTGTTTAAGATTTGATAGGCTCAAGCAGGGGTGGACCTAGCGAAGAATCTGACTGCCGCACAAATGGGCTGAAATTAGGGGGTCTGCAAAATTTGAGTAATTAATTTTAAACAATTTTAACTGTTTTAAATAATTGGCTTGGTACCAGACTTACAGGTTTAGCCCTAATTTTCCCGGGATTTTGGGACCCTCATACTTTCGGAGGGAGGGGGCACATTCTCCTTATAATTCTTGTCAGGAATGCGATAAAGGCTTAAAAACTTGGTAGAAATATAGAACTTTACTTCCTCTATCGATTGATTGTGTTTTGAAGTCAATAATGGCTAATAATTGCGTCACAGTAAGTCTGAAACATAAGTATGAAAAACCACGATGATTATACTTAAAGACATCTAAATTACAATTGATGCTATCTTTATAGTTTTTTGCCTCTCAAATGATCTATTTATAAACAGAAATCATTTCTAAATCATAATTCATCAATTTTATTTACATTTCTCTTTATTTTTATATATTTTTACTGTTTTCTTCATAAATGTTCAAGTCAATAAATCTAGAAATGAAGAAAAATAAGATAAAATAACCACTCAGATTAAAAAATAGAATCTTTTCAATCTCAGTCAAGAAGAGCCAGAAAGGGATCTTTTAATGAAAAAAGCTAATTGTCTTTATAAATATAACGTCATAAACATTGATGACGTCATAGATTTTAAATTTTTCCTTCATCAACAAATACTAATCAATTATATATCATTCGAAAGCCCTTATCAAAACAAGGCCAATGGTGCTAAAAGCAAGTCTCTATGTGGTATAAATGCTAAAATATGGGTCCTAAAACATTTTCACACTTGATCGCTTGTTGACAAAAGGTGTGTCACGTGATCAACGAGGGTGTGATATTAAAAAAATAATCTTTTTAGGTGCTCTGATGATATTGATGAAACGTTGAACAGGTTCCAATAGAATATTACGTGTTCTCTGGGAGATAGAGCATTTTTAATTTGCTGCGGACACTTTGTGCCCCCCCCCCCCCGGGTCGTTATAGGGTTTAACATCTGGTGGCAAGTGCAGGAGCAACACAAAGAAAGGCACACAGGTTGGCGTGTAATGGGGGTCGCATCATGAAAATATACTTCCAAATCATTTTGTTCTGATAACCAACAACAATATACACAGTCTTTATTAGGTATTGTCTCGTTTGGGCTATACTAACTATAGCAGAGACATGAAAGATAATTAGGAGCTCGCTTTTGATATACACAACTCTACAAAATACATCAATCACGTGTTCCATCATTAACAGCAATTAACACTAAATACAACTTATGAATACTTTGGGTTGAAAGGGATTCATTCCTATTTATTTAGATGACCTGTCACCATTAAAATGGTGACCAACCAAAGGATACGACCCCAACCTATCCAGAGATAAAGGGTGGGAGGGAAGGGAAAGAGAATTTCTAGATCTCTTAGTGTACTCCAACGATAGTGCACGAGAAAGGAGGAGCAGCGAGATCTTAAGCTGAGTGTTGTGATCGGTGTAAATCTTCGAGAGGGCGAGGGCTGCGAGTATTGTGCTTATATCTAGAGGGGACTGGGGATAGGGATGAAGTAATGCTAGGAATGTGTGCAAGGATGCACAGATCAAAGATCACTTGCCTTGACGTTAAAGCCCATTTACTACGTAAATGGTACAATAAAGGTTTTGAGTAAATTTGAGAACAGTTTCGTATTTTCTTAGTTGAATGTCAGGTTCCCAAGCAAATGCACCATCTAGCAGGCTCAAAAACATAAGAAGAACAACCTTAGCCCATAACTCTTGGACCCATCACTCTTAAGTCCAAGGGGAAAAACAATAGCATTCAACACCAAAAAGAAAGGAAAGTCAATTATAGCAGTAATAGGCTTGCCAGGTGCTGAAGTTTACTTGAGAATGCGAGGACAGACATTTGTGCAACCTATATAATTGCGGTGAAATCTGCTTCTGATGATTTTGGGCCAATTTGGCTTTGGTCAATTTTTTGGTTTTACTGATATCTATGGAATAGGCCGAGAGCGGGGGAATATGGTATATCAAAAAAAATACGGGGGGTGTTTTTCAGAAGCTGGTTTGGTTTACTTTTTCTCTGCTCAATATCAATTGATAAACTTTTGACTGATATTCTTTAATGATCTTGCCGATTTAAATGATATTAAACTGGTGATGTACTGAATAATGATAGGCCTAAAGTTTTGAACTATCGGAAACCCCGTACATTTTATTTCGTTAGAACAATTATATAACAACATGAACATTAAATCTTTCCTTGACATAGCAAGAAAAGAATTTGTTAATTGTAGTGTGGTAATAGGAAGCTTTCTGGGAAAATAAAGGTAACTACGACCATGA
Source organism: Pelagia noctiluca (assembly GCA_963924455.1). Classification (NCBI taxonomy): domain Eukaryota; kingdom Metazoa; phylum Cnidaria; class Scyphozoa; order Semaeostomeae; family Pelagiidae; genus Pelagia; species Pelagia noctiluca. The sequence goes on along the minus strand of OZ004320.1, from coordinate 10,498,703 downwards.
GGAAGGACACATGCCCTTCGCACCCCACTGGTTGTATTACGTCTCTATTTTCATATCTAGCTCATATTGTATACTTAACTTAACAATAAAAAGAGTTTTTTACTATAAATACCTTAATGAAACCAATATAAGAGCTATTTTTTAAACAAATTAAAAAGATCTTAAGATAAATCAATATTCAACACTCGCAACACAGGATAAATCAAACTTAAGATCCACAAGCTTTTATGAGATTTTGTTTTCTTTCACGTCAACCGTTCTGAGATCTAAAAAATAGACTGTGTTTTTTTCTCTGTTTGCCCAATAAACACTTTTTTTATATAGAACCTAGCTCAGGGCCTAGTTCTTTAAGTTCCTTATTTTGAGGCCTCTTTTGACCACTTTGTAGTTCTAATAGTTCCTAAGTAGTTCCTTAATTCCATGTTTTTGCTTAGTTGATAGGAATAAGTATCGACCCAAAAAAAGCATTAAAATTCAACATTTTGCAATAAACTCGTGATAAGAAAATATGAAACATATTATAACAGAAAGGAAGCTTAGGCTAGGCCTATAGAACGTAAAAGTTAGCTATATAGTCATTGGAGAAGTTGCATATCTACACCAAATGAATATATGCAAAATTACAAAGTTCCTTAGTGATTTGGCCTTTAGTAGTAGGGGTTCCTTAAGTTTTTTGACCTTCGACATGTAGGTTCGTTATAAAAGGTTCTTTATAAAAAAGCGTGTACTTTTTGCATTAATATATCCAGCACGATGTGATACCCCCTGGCTTCTGACTAAGACGAGTATCTGACTTAATCCTGTTTCCCTTCACTTCCAGATCGAGTTCTGACAAATCTTCGTATGGAAAGGCTGAAATTTCCTCTGAGGCGATTAAAAAAAAAACAGCATCAACTGGCCATATAGCAAAACGGCAGTCATGTCGAAGAGAAAGACAGGTTACAATGTCGATGGAATGTTGCCTTTCGTTGGGGAGTTTGCACGCTTCCAATACGTCATGGAAGCAATGTTATGTATTATGATCATTCCTCAGACCCTGCAGGTTCTAATCATGTATTTTGCTGCCCAAAATCCCGGCTGGAGATGTGCTCCCAACAGTACTGTGTGTGAAACTAATACCACTTATACTGCAGGTAGCTCTGGATATGAACTCCGGTGTGATATGGCTAGAAAAGAATGGGAGTTTGTACAGCCAAAAGATTTCTCTATTGTGACACAGGTTTGTTTCTATCGCATTTGCCACTAATGAAATTTCATTTATTAACTACGTATTTTATTTTTACAACTCCTTTAAGTTTATAAAATTTTGTATCCTAGCATTGTTCTCTAAATGGGATACATAAATGTTTCATAAGCAACTTCAGCTCGAGCTGAATACTGAAACTCCTTAGCTGGAGTAAAAATTTGTGCACTCAAAATTGCTTAGCAATCGCTTACCTTTTTTACTTGAAATTTGTCTCTTAAATACTATCTCAATCTCACAAAATTTTGTAAAACAAATATTGATGGTATCTTGCATACAAATATATGACGGAGGAGCTGATATCCACTATAGCTTATTTGTCTATAGCTGCTGCACAATTTTCATTGCCTATTTGATCAGAGCTAAAATTTCCCAATTGTCTACCAGAATTGCTTATGATTTTGTCTTTTCCAGTACTGCCTTACTTATAAAGCAGTTAATTATAACAAGAAATGGACTTAAGATAACCAAAAGATGATTAATGTTTTAGATTGTTGGGAGAGTATGAATTTCAACTATTTGTTTTCTTGCAAGTCTTGTTGAAAAAGAGAATCAAAATATAATGAATCTAATAAGCATAGAAATGAGTATATGAAATTGAGTTGGAAAGTTTTAGAAAAAGTATTTTTGAGAGTTATTTCATAAATCTTGAAAAGACTGAGAAACTGATACAGTTAAGTCCCGTTATCTCGAACACCGTTATATCGGACTTCCCGCCATCTCAAACAAAACCTATTTCCCCTCGTTTTCCTGTATATTTCAGTAAGTAAATAAGCCCCGTTATCTTGAACACCGCTACCTCAAAACTTTCGCTATCTTGAAAAAATTTCTTTCCTGTGAGTGAAAAACCCCGTTATCTCGAAGATTGTGACACAAAAAATCAATTTTATGTGTCTAAACGCTAATAATAGCCTAAAGGCGGAAATTATGGGGGGTATGGGGATTATGAAAAGAATTATGAAAAGTCTAAGAGTTCATAGAACCGTTTTCTACAATGGAAACGTATGTAACGACCAGATTGCGAATCCAAAAGGAGCCGGAAGTGAAATCGTCTGTTGCCATTTTTATTTACCCAAGCAAATCGATGCAGATGAAGAAATTCTCTTAGATAATGTATGTGCAGTACAATTGAGGTTTCGCAGTAAGGTAGACTATATTCAGTAAGGCAGAAGAATACAATCAGTATCGTAAAGGCATAATATCAGTACAATGGATGGACATCTTCAGTACCGTTGAGTGATGTCTTGAGTATGACATAGGGATATCTTCATTACAGTTGCAGGTATTTAGTACAATGGATAAATGCCATCAGTAAGGTGGAGGGATGTCTTCAGTCCTGCGGAGGAATTTCATCAGTACGTAGAAGCATATTATGAGTACGGTGAAGGGAAATCTTCAGTAGGAAGGAGGCATATTTTCAGTACAGTTAATGAAGGTTTTTCGACTCTACTGGATACTTTCCACTGAACTGATGGTATCCTTCTAATATACTGATGTTACCCCTCGAAATAAATGAATATCCTTCTATTACTGACAGTAGCCCTCCATAGTGATTATTATACCCCTTCATCGAATTATGATATCCCTCCATTCAATTTGAAACCCTCCACAGTACTGAAAATATCTCTCATCGTACGTACATAGGAATCATATGATATCTCTGCCGTACTGAATATCCTCCACCGTACTACACACCTTCACTCTACTGTACATCCAGGGTAGAAATATAGGACAGTGGTGAGGATTTAAGGAAGTCGATACGGGGAAATGTGTTGAAAGTGTATGATTTCTCCATGATTTTTCTTCAGGTAACGATTTGTATGCCAAATGGCTGCAATAAACTGACAATAAAATGTAATCCCAAAATTCAATAACTCTCATTAGCTTAGCTTTAATTTCAAATCAGTGGGTCCTATTGAAATGCTCTGTTCATTTCTATACAGTAATAATTATAAAACCACTCCCTCATTAAATTCCGTTCAAACATTCTAGATAAACAGACTGATGCACTCAAATTCTATTCGCCATTTTAAATATGTCCACACTTTTCAATACGTTGTATCATTTGAAGGCTAAGTCAAATAGCATCAGTTTAATTGGTCTAAAGTTACTGCCTACCCTCAAGAATTCAAAATCTACCTTCAGATTTTCGGCTACCCGATTTGCAGAATGTTACGATCGACTGTTCCAAAGGCAAGCTGCAGCATAGCAAAAGTTCTGAAACCTAATGTTTTGTTCTTGAAACGAGAAACCTTTAACAGCAGCGCACTACTCGATCTGAGAGGTCTGTTAGGCATATACTTCTCCACCATGTCCCGTAAATACACAGATACCTTTCCTATTTAGCACTTGAAAGTAAGCAGCATAATTTTGAACAATATTCGTTGCTTGACCGGCTGTACGTATCACTGACCTCAAAACTAAGACTAGGTTAATCATTCTTTTCTTTCTGGAGCTAAATGTTTGAAACCAATGGCTTCGGCTTCCACTTTGC